>CM051697.1:277500-337500 GCA_028022725.1 Lycodopsis pacificus | reverse complement strand
TCTCTCTCCCCCTGCCTGCCTGTCTCTCTCTTTGTCTCCCTCTCTGTTTGTCTGCCTGTCTCTCTCTTTGTCTCCCTCTCTGTTTGTCTGCCTGTCTGTCTCTCAGGTTTCTGTCTGGCATTGGCTTGTCTTTTGTTTCCAGACTCGTGGGAGAGTCCAGAGATGAGAGCTCTGTGTGGAGACTCTGTGAGTTTTATTAGTTATTAATAAATATTAAAATATACTTGAAGTATTAAAGATGTATTAATGTTATATAAGCATGTTAACCTTGTTGGAAGTCTTCATGTTGTAGATTTGATGTGAAAGTGACAACAGGTGATCAGGTGATCATTGATCGAGTCTTGTTCTTGGCGCCGATCAATGGCAGCCCACTGGGGATGGGTCAAATGCAGTAGTCAAATTTTGTGTATGTGTATATGACAATAAAAATGGTTTCTTCTTCTTCTCCAGGTGGGCAGCTTCTCTCCAGGTAACTGTTCGGTCCACTGGGCCTACATCCTGGCCATGCTGGGCATTCTGGACGCCGCCATCTTGGCCACGTTGGCCTTTGTCCTCGCCAACAGACAGGACGCCCTGCTGCCACCGGACGCCAAGGACGGTGAGGAAGTTAGCATAGAGTTAGCTTAGTTAGCTTCGGGTCCAGTTAGCTTACAGTTAGATATAAGTCAAGTTAGCATAGAGTTAGCTTAGTTAGCTTCCGGTCCAGTTAGCTTACAGTTATGCTGCGTTCACACCAACCATCATGTGAGGGACCAGGGCACGCATAAAACTGGGAGAGCAGGGAAAGGTGGAAAAAATAGGGATTTTATTCACCCAAAATATGTCCAATAATGAGGATGGGTGAACAAATCCTGCCAAAGTAACAAATTAGAAGAACTGTATAAACTTCACATAATTAAACAGAATTATGTCCCTTGCATTGAGTGTCCCTGATCCAGGGACACTCAATGCGCCCTCTCCTACCTGCAGAATATATACAGGGCTGCCCAGTCCATAGTCAATCGCAGGGGTGTGAAGACACTCCTCCGCTGTGGCGCAGATGGCAGGTTCCCGGCAACACCCCTCTTGCTGCTACAGAATGGCACAGTCCAGTTATCCAGGCTGCTCCACTTAGAGAGGTGTGACGCAGCTGCTCAGTCTTTTGCCAGGATGGTCGGCTGCAACACACTGACAGGAAAGTTACCACCGCAACTCAACGAGTGTATTCCTAATTGATGGTTTGGCAAGTTTGCAGCCGCCACACGCGGCGCGAATTATTCGCGCGAGTAGATTACATACAAAGTCTATGCACAGACGCGATGGCGCGGCGTGATTGACGCAAATTCACGTCAAACGCCAAATCGCCCCAAACGCGAAATAGTTGCGTTGCGGCCCGGCGCGATAGCCTATCAGCGTTGAGATGTGTCTCCTGTCATCAGACTGCTGTTTCGAAATCAGGAAATAAATCCTGTAGCCGTCTGTGTTCACGCAGAGCTCTGATACCTCATATCAACAGAGACCGGACCAACATGTGTACATGTGTGTGTGAACCATACGGTACAAACCATGAACACACGCTGCCGTATTTACGTCTACGTGACGTTATTGAGTGCTGGTGGAGCTGCTACGATGTTAGCATAGCATAGCACCGATCCATCAGCGCTCCATTGAGAAGACAAGTACAAATCGGCATCATTACGTAGTTATTTCCGAGTCCTTTTTGTCGGTTTATTGCCGTTGAATCACAGCCAATCAGTTTATTTGGTGTTCCTACAGCTGTAGTAAACAGACGTGTGGCTTGCTGGACACAGTGAATACAGCTCGATACAATCCACAGAGCTGCTCTGAACAATGTCATGAACCAGACATGATGGCATTTAGTTTCTCGGGATATCTGTGACTTCCACAACACGTACTAAGCAGAAATAGGTTATTTTTTCCATGGTTAATGGCGGACAGTTGAACGGCTTTAAGGTGATAAGCCCTGCCCCCTCTCCGGCGTGTCCGCCGCGATTCACGCGAATGAACACAAATAGTCCCCGGCGAGACCGGCGGCACGAATGACACGAATACGTTTGGTGTGAACACGGCATTAGATATGAGTCAAGTTAGCATAGAGTTAGCTTCAGGTACAGTTAGCTTACAGTTAAATATGAGTCAAGTTAGCATAGCGTTAGCTTCAGTTCCAGTTAGCTTAGCATTAGTAGTAACTGTGTGTGTGTTCCTGCAGTGACCACAGGTCTGCTGATGTCAGTGTAAAGTCACCAGGTAAGTCTGTTCTTCTTATTCGGTCTCTTTAACACTTTTCTCACACTTTATTATTTAATCCTTCTCCTCCTCTTCCTCCAGATCCCTCCATCCTTCTTCACCATCATCTGAGATGATGCTTCTGTCAGCTAGCGATGGAAAGTAGCCGACATTTACTAGAGTACTATACTGAAGTACAAATGTGATGTTTTTTTGAATGTTTGTGATAAACTGAAGGATGAGATGGTCCTTTAAGTGTTGATACAATCTTCTACTTCTTCAGCTACATAAACTCTCTTTGATTAGATGGAAGAGGAATCGTCATAAAGCTGAAAACAGTTAGTTGCTTTTAGAGAGACGAGGTTCTAACAGAACATGTGATGATCTTATAAAATATGAAGTATTGATGTAACGTTAAAATAAACTAAACAGGATATGAAGGAGTTCACATGCTACAAACACATTAACCCAGAAACATCAGATCGGAAACATTTGACTGATCCATCAATATGAAGTTATAGTTCGTTTAGCATAGATTTAGCTTCTGGGTCCAGCTAGCTAAGAATTAACTTAAAATGTTGTTAGCATCCGGGTCCAGCTAGCTAAGAATTAGCTTAAAATTATGTTAGCATCTGGGTCCAGCTAGCTAAGAATTTGCTTAAAATTATGTTAGCATCTGGGTCCAGCTAGCTAAGAATTAACTTAAAATGTTGTTAGCATCTGGGTCCAGCTAGCTAAGAATTAGCTTAAAATTATGTTAGCATCTGGGTCCAGCTAGCTAAGAATTAACTTAAAATGTTGTTAGCATCCGGGTCCAGCTAGCTAAGAATTAGCTTAAAATTATGTTAGCATCTGGGTCCAGCTAGCTAAGGATTAACTTAAAATGTTGTTAGCATCCGGGTCCAGCTAGCTAAGAATTAGCTTAAATTAGGAATTAGAATTGTCCCTAATGTGTCTCCGTACAGTTCAGTGCAGCTTCAAAAGAAAAACAATCATTTTATAATGTTTGTACGCAGATTGTTGTTTGTGTTTACAGAATGTATCGCGCATGACTTCAGATTCAACAGTTACAGAAACAGTATTCATGTTTGTGTCTTCATGTTTTATCCACATAAATAAACAGTTTTTATCAGATACAAGTTTTCTCTCAATCATTGAAATATTACATCAGAGTGACATCATCTATTGACAGCCAATCAGAGAACAAAGGAACCTGATGTTAGGTCATGTGAGAAAATGTATACAATGAAATACAGAGCAGGTGAAGTTACATGTTTAATTGATGTAACCGGTTTACCTGGTGAAGACACCTGAACAGGTGAAGGTAAGTGTTTAACTGATGTAACCGGTTTACCTGGTGAAGACACCTGAACAGGTGAAGGTAAGTGTTTAACTGATGTAACCGGTTTACCTGGTGAAGACACCTGAACAGGTGAAGGTAAGTGTTTAACTGATGTAACCGGTTTACCTGGTGAAGACACCTGAACAGGTAAAGGTAAGTGTTTAACTGATGTAACCGGTTTACCTGGTGAAGTAACCTGAACAAGTAAAGATAAGTGTTGAACTGATGTAACCGGTTTACCTGGTGAAGTAACCTGAACAGGTGAAGGTAAGTGTTTAACTGATGTAACCGGTTTACCTGGTGAAGTAACCTGAACAGGTGAAGGTAAGTGTTTAACTGATGTAACCGGTTTACCTGGTGAAGACACCTGAACAGGTAAAGGTATTTACCAGTTTGAAGTATAACGTTTACTTCCTTATTCCAGATATATAAACTATAAAAACGTGTGTAAAACTTGACAACAATGACTAATATTGATTGTACTTATTGAGACAGAGGAAGGTTTTCATGGATACTTTAATGAGACGATGATGTCACTGCATAAACACATTAGGAACGAACCAATCACAGAGCTGATGAGCAGGTGTTGTCATGGTAAATATTGACCTTTATTTACAGATAATCAAAGGGGGAGGGGTCAACTACAAGTCCCAGAGAGCTTTGCTGTCAGAACAACCAATCAGAGAGCTCCAGTTTCAGGATGATCTTTTAAGAACTGATGGATAAATGCAGACATTTGAAGTGGTTGGCTGAGGATTGTGGGTAATGTAGTGTGTAAAGCTTCTCGACAGACCAAACTGAGGAGATTATTTAAACCTTCATTCATATGTTTGATATAATACATCATAAATATGATCCTGGTGAAGTTTATTGATTCATATACATGTTAGTTTGAAGGATCCTCACATATTTATATAATATTTATTCTATAATCTTTAGATTATATCAAATATCTTTTCCACTTATGAATCAAGTTGAATCTTCACTTTTATTTTCATGAATTATTTGTTGTGTTTTAAACGAGATGTTGATCTAGAAGTTTATTAATCCAGAATGTTGACGATGACGTCATTCTTTTTTAACAACAAACAAACTGATCAGTTACATTTTTACTGAAAGCAGCAAAACACCAAAAATATAGGAAACAAAACATCCTCTCTCCTCTCCTCTCTCCTCTCTTTTCTCTCCTCTTTCCTCCCCTCCTCCTCTCGTCTCCTCTCCTCCTGTCTGCTCTCTCCTCTCTTTTCTCTCCGCTCTCTCCTCTCTTTTCTCTCCTCTCTCCTCTCCTCTCTCCTCTCTTTTCTCTCCTCTCTCCTCTCTCGGCTCCTCTCTCCTATCTGTTTTGCCTTCCCTTGCTACTTCTCCAAACTGACTGCTCCCCTTCTGTCTCTGTCTTCTTACTTTTCCATGTTCCTTTTTCATCTTGTCTCCTCTCTCCTCTCTCGTCTCCTCTCTCGTCTCCTCTCCCATCCTCCTCTCTCCTCTCCTCTCTTCTCCTCCTCTCTCCTCTTTCCTCTCGTCTCCTCCTCTCTCCTCTCCTCTCTCGTCTCCTCCTCTCTCCTCTCCTCTCTCGTCTCCTCCTCTCTCCTCTCTCCTCTCGTCTCCTCCTCTCTCCTCTCGTCTCCTCTCCCATCCTCCTCTCCTCTCCTCTTACTCCCTCATGTACTCTAGGATCTGATCGATTAGTATTTGGGAGTCGTAGTTCGCGGTTCTTCTCCGGCGCCTACGACTCCCATGATGCAGTTCTTCCTCTCGTTTCATCCTCTGCAGCCCTGCAGCGGGGGGGCGCGGCTCCTCCTCCTCGAGCCGCTTCACTCTGAGCAGAGGGGGGTTGTTGCTAGGCGACGGAGGAGCGACGAGGGAGCGGCGGCTCCTCCTGTGGGCGGAGCTAACAGGCTCAGCTCTCCTGTGGGCGGAGCTAACGGGCTCAGCTTTGATTGACAGGTCTCTCCTCACGCGGAGACCGTTAGGGCCGATGCTGGACAGTAACCTAGCAACCAGACGTCTGAGGAGATGAGAGAGACCATAATTATTCGGGGCCGAGCAACCGACAACACACAAAATACACACATAGTACACACATGGTACACACATAGTACATCGGGCGCATATTTGGGGGACTTGCCATACTCGAAAACTTACCACATTGTGCACACTTGTCAGGTCTGGTGAATATAGCCATCTGACATAGGTTGCTCTCGAGCGCCCCCTACAAGTCGGACCGGCGACGCCCCTCGGCCAGTATGTCCGATTTACTTTGAATTTGACACACATGTCCGAATCCGCTAGATCAGGGTTGTCAAACATGCGGCCCGCCACGTCATTTTATGTGGCCCGCGAATCCCCCAGCAAAAAAAAAAAAAAAAATAAATAAAAAGATTTATTTAAAATATATATATATTTTTTTTACAAAAATTAAAAGTTAGATGTGAAAATAAAAATATGAGAAAATTATGAGATGAGCCATTTGCGCCGCCGGTCTCGCCGGGGGCTATTTTGTGTTCATTCGCACTGGACGCGCCGGAGAGGGGGCGTGGCTTATCGCCCTGAAAGCCGTTCAACTGTCCACCATTAACCATGGAAAATATAACCTCTATTTCTGCTAAGTAGGTGTTGAGGAAGTCACAGATATCCCGGGAAACTAAACTAAATATGTTAGGAGTAGTTACATTTACACCGTCTTACATTTACAACCAGCCCTTTGAGGGACCGTGATGCTGATGTGGCCCCAGAGTGAAAATCAGTTTGACACCCCTGCGCTAGATCGACTTAAAAGCCTCTCAGACCCCTGAACTCCGCCTACTTCGATTTTACGCCATTTTTTATTTAGTAAAAAACACATTTTTACAAACTCCTCCTACACGCTGGGTCCGATTGCTACCATTTTCTTCCTGTGGATCATTATTGGATCTACTTCATCAATACTTATTAAAAGCTTTTTATTATTTTTTTGCGTTTACAAGATATGGACCAATAAACTTCTTAGGGGCGTGGCTCATATATCAATACACTTAACTTCTCAACCATTTGTCCTAAAATCACCAAATGTGCAGCTTATGTGCACATCGCATCCAGTAACATACCCTGAGATTTTCATTTCATTCAACCACTAGGGGGCGCTACAGTAGACCCGCCATGTTGTGCTTTTTTGTCACCTTTTGCACTTTTCAGCTTTTGTACTTAAACGAACTGCTACAGAATTCATGGGATCAACCTGAAATGTGGTCAGGATGCTCTTCAGACCTTTGTGATGAAAAGTTATCCAATTCGTGAGTTTTCATGGAAGAACCTTGACGTGGCGTGGCGGCCATTTTGCCTCATTTGGCATGAATAATAAAGTTGTTATAACTCCAAGGTACATTATCCAATCTGCAAAAAATGACATATGTATGATGCTACTTCAAGCCTGAACATACATCACTGTCAACATAACTCATAGCGCCGCCTACTGGCTAAAGGAAATGTCACATTTTATACTTTTATTTACTCCTCCTAGCCAGTTGACCAGATCAGTCTCAAAGGATAGCCTGAAGACATTGAAGATGCTTCATTATGAACATTGTGAGTTTTCGTTGAACGATGTTGCCGTGGCAACGCATCATTTGCCATGAAAAGGAAGCCGATGGTTTAGTGGGTTGGGATGCTCATAAACTCATGGAACTTTGTACATGTGTCAAAGGTCATGAGAAGACATATTTCACATGGGATTTTGGCTTAGCCGTTTTGAATTTCCTCCATAGCGCCCCCTAAACATTTTCAGAAGAGCAGCGCTACGTTTCAGGTACATTTATGCATCTATTTAAGATTTATGTATCTTATGGAGACTCGGAAGTCGGCCATTTCGATTTTTGTGTAATTTTTCCACCAATTTTGGTCTATTTCTAGTCGCTATACTTTAACGAACTCCTCCTAGGGACTTTGTCAGATCCACTTCTAATTGTCTCAGTACCATGTCAAGACCGTTGTGATTAAAATGTATCAAAATATTTGCGTTTGACGGAATGGTTTAGCCGTAGCGGGCGGCTACTTTACGTGATTCCCCGTGAAAAAAGCTGATGTAACTCAGCCGGACTTGTTCCAAACGGTCTCAAACTTCACATGCTTGATAACACTCACGGCCTGAGGATGTCTACGAGCAAATTGTCACTAATACTCACAGTGCCACCTGCTGGCGAAAGGAAATATGTGTTTTGTGACAAACAGCATCCGATTTACATGACCTTTACACGATGTGGTTCACACAGAGCTACATGATGCCTGTTGGCATGCGTTCTGTAGCGCCACACAGCGGACAGGAAGCATCGGACTATTTGCAACGCATCATTTCCTGCGTCACATGGTCCACAAAGGAAGAAAACGTCGGACAACGCGTCCCGACATCCGGGAGGATACGAGGGCCCGTTCATCACTGCTCGCAGCTTTAATATTAATATTAATATTATAGTATTAAACACGTCATGTGACCATAATAATAATTGGAAAAAAGTATTGATATGTATTTAAAATGTATATATATATTCTATTTGTATTGTATTTCTGTCATTATAGATATATGACCTCATAGAGTCCTGGTCTCCTCTGATTGGTCCTGATGGAACTCGTCCAGCCTGTTGAGGTCTTGTTCTCTCCAGCAGAGTCTGAGCCAGCTGAGGCTCCATCCTATCAATCACAGGCCTCAGGTTATCATCAATAACTTTGATTACTGACAGTCATTGAGAGCCCCCCCCCCCCCCCCCCCCCCCACGAGGTATACCTGTCCAGCAGAGCCTGAGCCATCTGGGGCTCCAGCAGACCCCACCAGGCCGCCGGGGGGGGGGGCCTCCCCATTTCCAGCCCCCCCGCTGTCTCATCGTAGTCTGGGGGGGCGAGGCCCTGGAAGTCCCCCGGTGGCCCCTGATCATCTTCCTCTTCCTCCACCACCTCCACGTCACCTGGGTCGACCATACCTGAGCTCTGAGCATCGTTCAGTAGGCGGAGCAGAACGGTCACATAGACTGTGAATCAATGAGACGATTAGTCATTAGCATATATATATATATAGCATATATATATATATATATATATATATATATATATATATATATATATATATATATATATATATATATATATATATATATATATATATATATATATATATATATCATCTCATATCATATCATATCAGACAAAAAGAAGAAGAAACATAAGAAACACAGATCACACAAACACTTCATATCATATCATATGATATATATCATATATATATATATATATCATATATATATATATATATCATATATATATATATATATATCATATATATATATATATATATATATATCATATATATATCATATATATATATATATATCATATATATATCATATATATATATATCATATATATATATATCATATATATATATATATCATATATGTTGGTGGTGAAGTATTTAAAAGTATTTAAACCTCTCTAACCTGCTCTCTGCTCCTCTTCTTGCTCCTCCCTCTGGTACCTCTCCATCAATCGCTGCAGAGCCTGGTCCAAGCCCCGCCCCCTCTGGCCATCTGATTGGTAGTACAGATGATTGGCTCCGCCTCCTCCCTGAGTGGCCGGATATGACATCATCTTTTCCTCATAGGGCAGCAGGTTATGGAGGTCTCTGCGGTGGCGTCTGACCCCGCCCACTGAGACGTCAAGGCCACGCCCCCCGCCGCGAGCTGCAGGTAGAGACTGAGAGAGAGGTAAGAGGTCACCACGCAGTAGAATACAGTGAAGACACGCAGTAGAGTACAGTGAAGACACGCAGTAGAATACAGCGAAGACACGCAGTAGAGTACAGTGAAGACACGCAGTAGAGTGCAGTGAAGACACGCAGTAGAATACAGTGAAGACACGCAGTAGAGTGCAGTGAAGACACGCAGTAGAATACAGTGAAGACACGCAGTAGAGTAAAGTGAAGACACGCAGTAGAATACAGTGAAGACACGCAGTAGAGTACAGTGAAGACACGCAGTAGAATACAGCGAAGACACGCAGTAGAGTACAGTGAAGACACGCAGTAGAGTGCAGTGAAGACACGCAGTAGAATACAGTGAAGACACGCAGTAGAGTGCAGTGAAGACACGCAGTAGAATACAGTGAAGACACGCAGTAGAGTGCAGTGAAGACACGCAGTAGAATACAGTGAAGACACGCAGTAGAGTGCAGTGAAGACACGCAGTAGAATACAGTGAAGACACGCAGTAGAGTGCAGTGAAGACACGCAGTAGAATACAGTGAAGACACGCAGTAGAGTAAAGTGAAGACACGCAGTAGAATACAGTGAAGACACGCAGTAGAGTACAGTGAAGACACGCAGTAGAGTACTGTGAAGACACGCAGTAGAATACAGTGAAGACACGCAGTAGAGTACAGTGAAGACACGCAGTAGAGTACAGCGAAGACACGCAGTAGAGTACAGCGAAGACACGCAGTAGAATACATTGAAGACACGCAGTAGAGTACAGCGAAGACACGCAGTAGAATACAGCGAAGACACGCAGTAGAGTACAGTGAAGACACGCAGTAGAGTACAGTGAAGACACGCAGTAGAGTGCAGTGAAGACACGCAGTAGAATACAGTGAAGACACGCAGTAGAGTGCAGTGAAGACACGCAGTAGAATACAGTGAAGACACGCAGTAGAGTAAAGTGAAGACACGCAGTAGAATACAGTGAAGACACGCAGTAGAGTACTGTGAAGACACGCAGTAGAATACAGTGAAGACACGCAGTAGAGTACAGTGAAGACACGCAGTAGAGTACAGCGAAGACACGCAGTAGAGTACATTGAAGACACGCAGTAGAATACAGTGAAGACACGCAGTAGAGTACAGTGAAGACACGCAATAGAGTACATTGAAGACACGCAGTAGAGTAAAGTGAAGACACGCAGTAGAATACAGTGAAGACACGCAGTAGAGTACATTGAAGACACGCAGTAGAGTACATTGAAGACACGCAGTAGAGTAAAGTGAAGACACGCAGTAGAATACAGTGAAGACACGCAGTAGAGTACAGTGAAGACACGCAGTAGAATACAGCGAAGACACGCAGTAGAGTACAGTGAAGACACGCAGTAGAGTGCAGTGAAGACACGCAGTAGAATACAGTGAAGACACGCAGTAGAGTGCAGTGAAGACACGCAGTAGAATACAGTGAAGACACGCAGTAGAGTGCAGTGAAGACACGCAGTAGAATACAGTGAAGACACGCAGTAGAGTGCAGTGAAGACACGCAGTAGAATACAGTGAAGACACGCAGTAGAGTAAAGTGAAGACACGCAGTAGAATACAGTGAAGACACGCAGTAGAGTACAGTGAAGACACGCAGTAGAGTACTGTGAAGACACGCAGTAGAATACAGTGAAGACACGCAGTAGAGTACAGTGAAGACACGCAGTAGAGTACAGCGAAGACACGCAGTAGAGTACAGCGAAGACACGCAGTAGAATACATTGAAGACACGCAGTAGAGTACAGCGAAGACACGCAGTAGAATACAGCGAAGACACGCAGTAGAGTACAGTGAAGACACGCAGTAGAGTACAGTGAAGACACGCAGTAGAGTGCAGTGAAGACACGCAGTAGAATACAGTGAAGACACGCAGTAGAGTGCAGTGAAGACACGCAGTAGAATACAGTGAAGACACGCAGTAGAGTGCAGTGAAGACACGCAGTAGAATACAGTGAAGACACGCAGTAGAGTAAAGTGAAGACACGCAGTAGAATACAGTGAAGACACGCAGTAGAGTACTGTGAAGACACGCAGTAGAATACAGTGAAGACACGCAGTAGAGTACAGTGAAGACACGCAGTAGAGTACAGCGAAGACACGCAGTAGAGTACATTGAAGACACGCAGTAGAATACAGTGAAGACACGCAGTAGAGTACAGTGAAGACACGCAATAGAGTACATTGAAGACACGCAGTAGAGTAAAGTGAAGACACGCAGTAGAATACAGTGAAGACACGCAGTAGAGTACATTGAAGACACGCAGTAGAGTACATTGAAGACACGCAGTAGAGTAAAGTGAAGACACGCAGTAGAATACAGTGAAGACACGCAGTAGAGTACAGTGAAGACACGCAGTAGAATACAGTGAAGACACGCAGTAGAATACAGTGAAGACACGCAGTAGAGTACATTGAAGACACGCAGTAGAGTACATTGAAGACACGCAGTAGAGTAAAGTGAAGACACGCAGTAGAATACAGTGAAGACACGCAGTAGAGTACAGTGAAGACACGCAGTAGAGTACTGTGAAGACACGCAGTAGAGTACAGTGAAGACACGCAGTAGAGTACTGTGAAGACACACAGTAGAGTACAGTGAAGACACGCAGTAGAGTACTGTGAAGACACGCAGTGATTCGTTTTCATTGAACCTGTTACTGTATGTCTTCATATTAACTTCCACTGTTACTGTAAAGCTGTTAGAATTGTGGCCTATCTTCTATTTGCAATTAATATGCATTCAATCCAGTTCAATTATTTAAATGAAAATGATAATCTACTCTGACTGAGGTAGTTTATCAAGAGTAAAATAATAGCTGTGATCTATACACACCTCTGCATTAGCAACCCGCTGAAATGAAGGTACATATAAAAGCATATATTTTGCGCAGATATTACATTTTACACATATTACTGCGTACATTCCATCGTTCAAAAACACAAATATTGACAATTTGTATAATTTATTATTATTATGATTTTTTGATTTTTTTGTGTGGCTCAAGGTGGGGCCACGCCCCCTGGCCCTCTATTGGCCAGCCGCCACTGATTAAAGCTCAGAAAATGACTTTTATATGTGACTCATTTTTATCAGTGTTGTTAACTGATCTCCAGACATGAAGACATGGTTCAACATCTCAGGATGTTTGGAGGTTAAACACTGAAATCAGACCCTTTGATTACCTGCAGATGTTCTACTTTCAGAGTGAGAATATAAAAGGATCCGGCTGGACTTCTGTTCTTGAACATCTGTGAGTCTACTAACGTAACAGAAGCTGTGACGCAGGAACCTGGAACTGTTGTTCCCCGTGACCATTTAGACGGAAATTCGTTTTTTTAATCATTGAAGCCATTAACAGCAGAACTTGCTTCACAAAAACATTCACACTAATATGTGAAGGAATTACAACATTTTTAAATTTAGTGCTGAACCTCAAACAGCCCTTTGTGACCTGATATGTCCTCACCTAACGTGGTCCTCACGAGGCTAGATGAACAAGTCGCGCACACACACACATACAAACAGCCGTCAGGTGTCATGTGACCTGCTGTAACATATGGCCTTGTTGCCGTTGGTTACCGTCTCCCGTCGCTATGGTGACAGCGATGAAATGTTCCTCCAGTCTCAGCGGCTGGCTAAACACACACACACACACACACACACACAAACACACACACACACACTCTTAAACACACACACACACTGATGTAACGTTGACAGACAGAAGATAAACAGCAGCTTCAT
Organism: Lycodopsis pacificus; assembly: GCA_028022725.1. Classification (NCBI taxonomy): domain Eukaryota; kingdom Metazoa; phylum Chordata; class Actinopteri; order Perciformes; family Zoarcidae; genus Lycodopsis; species Lycodopsis pacificus. The sequence goes on along the minus strand of CM051697.1, from coordinate 324,429 downwards.
CTTTCTGCTCACTATCAGGTTACCAGGACGATGCAGCATCTTGACACATTCGACAAATACACACACACACACACACACACACACACACACGCACACACACACAGTCGTCCTTACCTGGGCGGAGTGGATCAGAGCAACGCTGAGTAGCAGGAAGCTGAGAGACGCCATGATGCTGATGCTGCTGACTGAACACTGAACACACTGACTCATCTGATAACAGACGGAGAGGGGGGCGAGGTGAGATATTGAATGTCATGAAGGGGGAGGAGAGAGGGAGGAGACAGCAGAGGGAAGGAGACGGGGAGGGGAGAGAGGACACGAGGAATGAGAGGACAGCAGGGAGCGGAAGAGGACACGAGGAAGGAGGGAGAGAGGAAGAAGAAAGAGAGGTGGAAGAGAAAAAGAAGGGGGAGACCATGAAACGGTCAGACAACAAGAAGCAGTGAACATACAGGACAGAAACTACAGAGACAACAACACTGTGGAACCTTTTCATTTTGGTCAACACTGTGGAACCTCTTCTTTACGTTTGTCAACACTGTGGAACCACTTCTTTACATTTGTCAACACTGTTGAACCTCTTCTTTACGTTTGTCAACACTGTGGAACTTCTTCTTTATGTTTGTCAACACTGTGAACCTCTTCTTTACGTTTGTCAACACTGTGGAACCACTTCTTTATGTTTGTCAACACTGTGGAACCTCTTCTTTACGTTTGTCAACACTGTGGAACCTCTTCTTTACGTTTGTCAACACTGTGGAACCTCTTCTTTATGTTTGTCAACACTGTGGAACCTCTTCTTTACGTTTGTCAACACTGTGGAACCTCTTCTTTACGTTTGTCAACACTGTGGAACCTCTTCTTTACATTTGTCAACACTGTGGAACCTCTTCTTTACGTTTGTCAACACTGTGGAACCTCTTTACGTTTGTCAACACTGTGGAACCTCTTCTTTACGTTTGTCAACACTGTGGAACCTCTTTACGTTTGTCAACACTGTGGAACCTCTTCTTTACATTTGTCAACACTGTGGAACCTCTTTACGTTTGTCAACACTGTGGAACCTCTTCTTTACATTTGTCAACACTGTGGAACCTCTTTACGTTTGTCAACACTGTGGAACCTCTTCTTTACATTTGTCAACACTGTGGAACCTCTTCTTTACGTTTGTCAACACTGTGGAACCTCTTCTTTACATTGGGTCACCTGAAATGTTTCTATGTCGTAGCATCATTTGTCACCTAACGTTGCTACTTTGTCTCTGTAACATGGATCCTTGTTGCTTAGCAACCATGACGGCACATAATACCTTTACAAACAGCGAGGAGGGAATGAGGAGACAAGGGAGGAGGGAATGAGGAGACAAGGGTGGAGGGAATGAGGAGACAAGGGAGGAGGGAATGAGTAGACAAGGGTTAAGAGAGTGAGGAAACAAGGGAGGAGAGAGGGAGGAGGACACAAGGAGACACTAGAGATCATCAGTTCATTGGTTCACTCTCAGGTAACAGACTCAGAACACTTTGTAGTTTATTGAAACTTTACATTGATAAACACAGCCGGGGGGGGGGTGGTCTCCATAGCAACAACTCACACACATCATCATCATCATGGTTACTGATGCTGAACAGAATATCATCATACAGGAAGTTACATCACAGACGAAGAAGAATCATCAAGTTTGTTTTCAGACCCAAAACTTCCCAGAAAGACTTTTACAAAATAAACAGCTCACGGCTGCTGCTGATTGGCTGAGAGCCGAGAAGAGAAGACAGTTAACGAATCACAGACGTCCGTTTGAAGAACACCAGAACTCTGAGACCTGAAGTCTCTGTTCTTATCGATGGAGTCTGGTGTGTTTGTTTCATGAGTTGAAGCTTCACAGATGTTTCTACTTGTTGAATACAGATCATTGAGCGTGATCAGGTGTGATATTGATTATTAATATTAATGAGTCATATTGATATTCAGACGGACGTTTGTAGAGACAACAAACATACAAACAGTGCAAACTGTAATGACCAGAAGCCATTTTGGATCCAGGCCACCATGAAGCTGGAGTCCGGACCGGGTTGTGGGCGTCGCCGCTGTGACATCACTTCCTGTGTTTATTTACATGCAGCAAGACAAACAGCCAACAGCTGGGAGGTGATGTCGGCGGATTCTTCGCTGGTTGTAGTTTGGATCTGATTGGTGAACCCGGTCTGAACAGCTTCATGATTGGCCGGTGTTGATCCTGGAGGGGGCGGGGCATATCCTGGGGTTCAATAGGAAACATGAAGATATAATCTATACAACACAAACATACATTCTGTCCACAGGTTATGTTCTTTTATATGAATAACTCATTAATTCATTATCAAGGACATCTAACCCCCCCCCCCATTCACTCTGCAGACAGGAGTGTTGCATTGTGGGTAGGTTGCAGGCGACCCACTCTTGGTTCACTCCAGTGTTTCCTATGCAGGAGAAAGAGAAACACACATGAAAAAGAGTCAAGTCTCTCATAATGATGATATATATAATATATAATACAATAAGTCTCTCATAGTATACATCAGGGGTCTTCAACGTTTATCAGGCCAAGGACCCCAAACTGATAGAGATGGAGCAGACCCCCGACTATATATGTTGTATAAGATTGTGTTTTATATTAAATGGGCCTAGTGCCGTGTATAAACATACCTCTTTAGTGTGCATTCAATACTAAGCTATTCAATAATACACAGGTTCATATATTCATGCTTTTATGTTAAACAGGCACAGTGAGTAGGGCGGCCGTGCACTGACATTCATAAACATCAGCTGATACCAATGTCAATATCAACATTATCTGTCAATAGCATGATAATCATCATGCAAGATATTCACACTGATGTTTTCATTTTAAACATAAACGTGGAAACTAAAATGAGTGAAGGCCTATTAGTGCCACTGCCATGCATAAACATACTGTTATCTTTCATACCATACTGAACTATTACAATAATAGACACATTCATGTTTGGTGAAAAAACATATATATTTATTATTTATTTTTTAAATTGTCTAATCAACCAAAAATGTCACGGACCCCCTGCAGTACCTCCGCAGACCCCCTAGGGGCCGCGGACCCCCTGTTGAAGACCTCTGATATATATTATAAATAATATTGTATTTATATATATATAATATAAGATGGATATATATATATTATATAATAAGTCTCTAATAATAAAAGTATCACTGATAATTGTATAAAAACTGTGATGAATAATATTTAGTTTTAATAAAGAAAAACTAAATTTGGTTCTCTTAAAACGACGGATATGGAGCATAATTTAAATCATCTGTAGTTTCATCAGTGAGTTTCACATATTTCGGGCTCTAGTGAGTCACAATGAACTAATTATTTATTTATTGATCACTGGACTTTTCATTTAAAGTGTCTTGAAGAAGTGACCAATCAGGGAGCGACCCCAGCCTCTACTTCCTGTGTGACTCACCTGCTTCCTGTCTGTTCACATCTGATTGGAGAAGGAGGTTGGCGCCCCCTGCTGGCCGTAGCCCTGGCCGATCTCTGCCTCCTGTAGGAAACAGGAAACACAGTCATGTGACGTGGTCATGTGTCTTGTGACGTGGTCGTCACGTTGCGTGGTCATGTGTCTTGTGACGTGGTCGTGTGTCTTGTGACGTGGTCGTCACGTTGCATGGTCACGCGACGTGTGACGTGGTCGTGTGTCTTGTGACGTGGTCGTGTGTCAAGACACACGACCACGTCACACGTCACGTGACAACGTGACGACCACGTCACAAGACACAAGACCACGTCACAAGACACACGACCACGTCACAAGTCACACGACCACGTCACAAGACCACGTCACAAGACACAAGACCACGTCACAAGACACACGACCACGTCACAAGTCACACGACCACGCAACGTGTGACTTGTGACGTGGTCGTGTGTCTTGTGACGTGGTCTTGTGACGTGGTCGTGTGACTTGTGACGTGGTCTTGTGTCTTATGACGTGGTCGTCACATTGCGTGGTCACGTGACGCGTGACGTGGTCGTGTGAATTGTGACGTGGTCGTGTGTCTTGTGACGTGGTCTTGTGTCTTATGACGTGGTCGTCACGTTGCGTGGTCACGTGACGTGTGACGTGGTCGTGTGACTTGTGACGTGGTCTTGTGTCTTATGACGTGGTCGTCACGTTGCGTGGTCACGTGACGTGTGACGTGGTCGTGTGACTTGTGACGTGGTCGTGTGTCTTGTGACGTGGTCGTCACGTTGCATGGTCGTGTGACGTGGTCGTGTGACTTGTGACGTGGTCGTGTGTCAGGTGACGTGGTCGTCACGTTGCGTGGTCACGTGACTTGTGACTTGTGACGTGGTCGTGTGTCATGTGACGTGGTCGTCACGTTGCGTGGTCACGTGACTTGTGACGTTGTCGTGTGACTTGTGACGTGGTCTTGTGTCTTATGACGTGGTCGTCACGTGGCGTGGTCACGTGACGTGTGACGTGGTCGTGTGACTTGTGACGTGGTCGTGTGTCTTGTGACGTGGTCGTCACGTTGCGTGGTCACGTGACGTGTGACGTGGTCGTGTGACTTGTGACGTGGTCGTGTGACTTGTGACGTGGTCGTGTGTCTTGTGACGTGGTCATGTGTCTTGTGACGTGGTCGTCACGTTGCGTGGTCACGTGACTTGTGACGTGGTCGTGTGTCATGTGACGTGGTCGTCACGTTGCGTGGTCACGTGACTTGTGACGTGGTCGTGTGACTTGTGACGTGGTCTTGTGTCTTATGACGTGGTCGTCACGTGGCGTGGTCACGTGACGTGTGACGTGGTCATGTGACTTGTGACGTGGTCGTGTGTCTTGTGACGTGGTCGTCACGTTGCGTGGTCACGTGACGTGTGACGTGTGACGTGTGACGTGTGACGTGTGAGGTGTGACGTGGTCGTGTGACTTGTGACGTGGTCGTGTGACTTGTGACGTGGTCATGTGTCTTGTGACGTGGTCGTCACGTTGCGTGGTCACGTGACGCGTGACGTGGTCGTGTGAATTGTGACGTGGTCGTGTGACTTGTGACGTGGTCGTGTGACTTGTGACGTGGTCATGTGTCTTGTGACGTGGTCGTCACGTTGCGTGGTCACGTGACGCGTGACGTGGTCGTGTGAATTGTGACGTGGTCGTGTGTCTTGTGACGTGGTCATGTGTCTTGTGACGTGGTCGTCACGTTGCGTGGTCACGTGACTTGTGACGTGGTCGTGTGTCTTGTGACGTGGTCGTGTGTCTTGTGACATGGTCATCACGTTGCGTGGTCACGTGACGTGTGACGTGGTCATGTGTCTTGTGACGTGGTCGTCACGTTGCGTGGTCACGTGACGTGTGACGTGGTCATGTGACATCTTACATCTTGCGTCGACTTTTAAAACGTAGTTCATAGTCGGAGTTGAAACGTTTAGTCGAGCATTTCTGAATTTTTATAATAATATTTAAAATATCGAACTGACAAGAACAATATTTACATGTTTGGGGATTGTACTCAGAAGGAAAGGTAATTTTTAAACTTGGTCCTCGTGTCTTTGGACTCCTCACCTGGTTGTACCCCTGCTGGCTGTACTCGGGTTGGTAGCCTCCCTGGTGGCCGGCGTACGGGTCTTGTTCGTACGCCCCCTGCTGGCCGCAAGTGTCCGGCGCGGCGGGTTTCTCCTGAGGAGGCGGAGCTCTCATGAAAGGAGCGATGATGCCCGTCTCCTTAAAGACGAACCACAGGTTCCCGACCCAGAGGATCAGGTTTATGAAGCCGAACGCCTGGAGGAAGACCGCAGAGATCATATCATACATTATTATATTATATATACATTTATATATATTATATTATATATACAAATGTAAATATGTATATGTAATATATAAATGTATTATATAAATATAATATATGATATATAAACGTCTGAACAGGAGCAGTGAAAGTCTAAAACATAAATTGGATCCTGAATGTGACTTTAAATAATAACTACTGAGTAGTTATTATCCACACGGTCCTCCATGTGGACTCCGGTCCTCCATGTGGACTATAGTCCTCCATGTGGACTCCGGTCCTCCTTGTGGACTGTAGTCCTCCATGTGGACTCCGGTCCTCCATGTGGACTGTAGTCCTCCATGTGGACTCCGGTCCTCCATGTGGACTCCGGTCCTCCATGTGGACTATAGTCCTCCATGTGGACTCCGGTCCTCCATGTGGACTCCGGTGATCCATGTGGACTATAGTCCTCCATGTGGACTCCGTTGATCCATGTGGACTATAGTCCTCCATGTGGACTCCGGTCCTCCAGTCCTCCATGTGGACTCCGGTGATCCATGTGGACAATAGTCCTCCATGTGGACTCCGTTGATCCATGTGGACGATAGTCCTCCATGTGGACTCCGGTCCTCCATGTGGACTGTAGTCCTCCATGTGGACTCCGGTGATCCATGTGGACTATAGTCCTCCATGTGGACTATAGTCCTCCATGTGGACTCCGTTGATCCATGTGGACTATAGTCCTCCATGTGGACTCCAGTCCTCCAGTCCTCCATGTGGACTCCGGTGATCCATGTGGACTATAGTCCTCCATGTGGACTCCGTTGATCCATGTGGACTATAGTCCTCCATGTGGACTCCGGTCCTCCATGTGGACTCCGGTGCTCCATGTGGACTGTAGTCCTCCATGTGGACTGTAGTCCTCCATGTGGACTATAGTCCTCCATGTGGACTGTAGTCCTCCATGTGGACTCCGGTCCTCCATGTGGACTCCGGTCCTCGATGTGGACTCCGGTCCTCCATGTGGACTATAGTCCTCCATGTGGACTCCGGTCCTCCATGTGGACTCCAGTGATCCATGTGGACTATAGTCCTCCATGTGGACTCCGTTGATCCATGTGGACTATAGTCTTCCATGTGGACTCCGGTCCTCCAGTCCTCCATGTGGACTCCGGTGATCCATGTGGACTATAGTCCTCCATGTGGACTCCGTTGATCCATGTGGACTATAGTCCTCCATGTGGACTCCGGTCCTCCATGTGGACTGTAGTCCTCCATGTGGACTCCGGTCCTCCATGTGGACTGTAGTCCTCCATGTGGACTCCAGTCCTCCATGTGGACTCCGGTCCTCCATGTGGACTCCGGTCCACAGGACTCCGGTCCTCCATGTGGACTCCGGTCCTCCATTTGGACTCCAGTCCTCCATGTGGACTCCGGTGCTCCATGTGGACTGTAGTCCTCCATGTGGACTATAGTCCTCCATGTGGACTGTAGTCCTCCATGTGGACTCCGGTCCTCCATGTGGACTGTAGTCCTCCATGTGGACTCCGGTCCTCCATGTGGACTCCGTTCCTCGATGTGGACTCCGGTCCTCGATGTGGACTCCGGTCCTCCATGTGGACTCCGGTCCTCCATGTGGACTATAGTCCTCGATGTGGACTCCGGTCCTCCATGTGGACTCCGGTCCTCCATGTGGACTATAGTCCTCCATGTGGACTCCGGTCCTCCATGTGGACTATAGTCCTCCATGTGGACTATAGTCCTCCATGTGGACTGTAGTCCTCCATGTGGACTCCGGTCCTCCATGTGGACTCCGGTCATCGATGTGGACTCTGGTCCTCCATGTGGACTATAGTCCTCCATGTGGACTCCGGTCCTCCATGTGGACTCCAGTGATCCATGTGGACTATAGTCCTCCATGTGGACTCCGTTGATCCATGTGGACTATAGTCTTCCATGTGGACTCCGGTCCTCCAGTCCTCCATGTGGACTCCGGTGATCCATGTGGACTATAGTCCTCCATGTGGACTCCGTTGATCCATGTGGACTATAGTCCTCCATGTGGACTCCGGTCCTCCATGTGGACTGTAGTCCTCCATGTGGACTCCGGTGATCCATGTGGACTATAGTCCTCCATGTGGACTCCAGTCCTCCATGTGGACTCCGGTCCTCCATGTGGACTCCGGTCCACAGGACTCCAGTCCTCCATGTGGACTCCGGTCCTCCATGTGGACTCCAGTCCTCCATGTGGACTCCGGTGCTCCATGTGGACTGTAGTCCTCCATGTGGACTATAGTCCTCCATGTGGACTATAGTCCTCCATGTGGACTCCGGTCCTCCATGTGGACTGTAGTCCTCCATGTGGACTCCGGTCCTCGATGTGGACTCCAGTCCTCCATGTGGACTCAGGTCCTCCATGTGGACTATAGTCCTCCATGTGGACTCCAGTCCTCCATGTGGACTCCGGTCCTCCATGTGGACTCCGGTCCTCCATGTGGACTCCGGTCCTCCATGTGGACTATAGTCCTCCATGTGGACTCCGGTCCTCCATGTGGACTATAGTCCTCCATGTGGACTCCGGTCCTCCATGTGGACTCCGGTCCTCCATGTGGACTCCGGTCCTCCATGAAAGATCTTCATACGTTTGTATCTTTGAGAACTTTGACTTATTTTAGAACGACAGATGAATATTTCACAGAACTGAAACTCTGGTTTCTTTCAGCGGTGAGTCTCAGCCCACCAGACCTGCAGAGTCCTCATGGTCTCACCACGGAGGTGTTGAGTCCGGACATGACCGGGTCGTGGACTTCGCGGCAGCGGTTCCCTTCGGTCTCGCAGGCCGAGATCAGAGTGATGACCTCGTCGGGGTCGGTGGCCGTCTTCACGTCGGACAGACCTTTGGCCCACGCAGCCGAACTCACCAACCACATGAAGGAGAACACGGAGGTCACCGCCAGGTCCTGCACACACACACACACACACACACACTGTGACACACACGTCTCCCAGAGGTCAGAGGTCAGAGGTCTCGCGGTGGCGGACTCACGAGCAGCGGGCCCTTGTTGTTCTCTTTGTACTTGTCGAAGAAGAAGACGTAGATGCTGAGCGCCGCGGTGGAGTAGAGGAAGGCGAAGACGCCGATGGTGACGAAGAACTCTGCTGAGGAAGAGTAGTCGCCCACCAGGAAGAGACGCTCCGTGTTCCCCCCCTGACAGGTGGGGGCGTCGAAGTACACCTGGTGCAGTCTGAGAGAGGGGGAGGAGCTTCAACATTAGCTACGTAGCTCTGATGAGGATGTTTTATTGATTGTCAGAGGAAACGTTTATAAAACACTAATATGAATAAAATAATAATAACTAGAAAAGAACAATTACTAAAGTTTGACTTGAATGTTAGCTTTAGCATGTACACATTGCTGACATGCTATTGCTGACATACTAATGCTAACAATAGCATTATGTACATGCTAATGCTAACATTCGATTGATTGATTACATTGATAATATTGATGAGTGCTGCACTGACCTGAACGGATACTCAAACTCCACCTCGATAGCCAGGTCGCTCTCTGTCCGGTTCTTACACTCCACCGCCATCCGGAACATCCCAGAATAACTGCCACAGGTGGAGAAGGCAAAGATGGCGAAGAACTGGAGGAGACCAAATATTATTGTCAAATAACTGAAACACAGAGATTCACTGCTGCTTTCAGCTGCTGCTGGCGGTACGACCAACAATGTGTATCACGGTATTTTGTAAGATTCTGGCGGTTTCACGGTATATCGCGCATGTTCTATCACTATCTAACGCCATCTTCCACTCTAGATCTACTCTATCTCGCCTCCGGTTTCCACTCCGCTCTCAATGTACAAAGACAATTGTACAACAAACAACAAAAAAAATATATATAAAGAATAAGAAAGGGCAGCAAAAAAAAGTAGAACAGATGTAGGTATAAACATTTAACAGCTATATACAATATAAGTATAAATATATATCCAAAAGAAAAAGGGTATATATATATATATAAATATATATATATTTATATATATATATATAAATATATATATATAAATATATATATATTTATATATATATATATATATATATATATATATAAATATATATATATAAATATATATATATTTATATATATATATATATATAAATATATATATGTAAATATATATATATTTATATATATATATATATATATAAATATATATATATATATATATATATATATATATATATATATATATATATATATATATATATATATATATATATATATATATATACACACACATAAACCTATAAACAATGGTGCAAGTGGTGGTAACAGTGCAAACAGAGGTGGTGCAGTATAACCTATTTATTGTTCATGAGAGTGACGGCCAGCAGAAAGAAGCTGTTCCTGTGTCTGGTGGTTCTGGTGGTTCTGGTGGTCTTGGCGTACAGCGTCTGTAGCGCCCTCCAGAGGGGAGGAGCTGAACAGCTTGTGTCCAGGGTGTGATGGTCTGCAGAGATCTTTCAGCCCGTTTCCTGACTCTGGAGGTGAACAGGTCCAGGATGGAGGGCAGGCTGGAACCAGTGATCCTCTGCAGACCTGACGGTCCGCTGCAGTCTGTTCTGTCCTGTTTGGTGGCCGATCCAAACCACACAGTGATGGAGGAGCAGAGAACAGACTGGATGATGGCGAAGTAGAACAGGATCAGCAGCAGGTTGAACTTCCTGAGCTGGAGCAGGAAGTACAACCTCTGCTGGGCCTTTCTCCTGATGGTGTTGATGTTGGGGTCCCACTTCAGGTCCTGGGAAATTGTGGATCCCAGAAACCTGAAGGTCTCCACAGCAGACACGGTGTTGTTGTGTATGGTGAGGGGGGGCAGTGTTGGGGGCTCCTCCTGAAGTCCACTGTCATCTCCACAGTGTTGAGCTTGTTCAGCTCCAGGTTGTTCTGACCACACCAGAGGACCAGCTGTTCAGCCTCCCGTCTGTACGCAGACTCATCACGTCCCTGATGAGCCGATGACCGTCGGGTCCTCTGAGAACTTCAGGAGTCGAACAGACGGTCCTCTGAGGGGCAGTCGATGGTGTAGAGGGAGAAGAGCAGTGGGGAGAGACCACATCCCTGGGGGGTCCAGTGCTGATGGTCCGGGTGCTAGACCACATCCCTCGGGGGTCCAGTGCTGATGGTCCAGGTGCTAGACCACATCCCTGGGGGGTCCAGTGCTGATAGAACGGGTGCTGGACCACATCCCTGGGGGGTCCAGTGCTGATGGTCCGGGTGCTGGACCACATCCCTCGGGGGTCCAGCGCTGATGGTCCAGGTGCTGGATGTGATGCTTCCCAGCCTCACCTGTGCGTCCTGTCAGTCAGGAGGTTGGTGATCCACTGACAGGTGGAGGCTGCTCAGTGAGCTGGAGGGTTTGGGTGGAGTATCTCTGGGATGATGGTAGTGAACGCTGAGCTGAAGTCTACAAACAGAACCCTTCATATGACCTATGACCCCGGGGAGTCGAGGTGTTGCAGCATGTAATGCACCATGCTGACTGCATCATCCACCGACCTGTTTGCACGGTAGGCAAACTGCAGGGGTCCAGCAGGGGTCCAGCAGGGGTCCTGTGATGTCCTTCAGGTGGGTCAGGTGGACTTGATGACCACAGACATCAGGGCGACGGCCTGTAGTCAGTAATCCTGTGATGGAGGGTTTCTTGGGGACCGGGATGATGGTGGAGCGTTTGAAGCAGGAGGGGACTTCACACAGCTCCAGTGATCGGTTGAAGGTCTTTGTGAAGATGGGGTCAGCTGGTCAGCACAGACCTTCAGGCAGGAGTGGGACACCCCGTCTGGACCTGGTGCCTTCCTGATCTTCTGTCTGTGGAAGAGCCGACTCACATCCTCTTCACAGATCCTCAGTGCCGGTGGGGGGTCAGTTGGGAGAGATGAGGAGGAGGCAGGGGGTGTAGGGGGTTGTTTGATGGTGATGGGGCAGGTGGGGGGGGGGGTGAGGGTCGGCTTGTCAAACCTGCAGTAAAACACATTCAGGTTGTCAGCCAGCCGGTGATTGGCCTCAGTGGGGGGGGGGGGGGGTCTCCTGTAGTTGGTGAGGACTTCCAGGCCTCTTTACGCTGACGAGGGGTCGTTGGCTTTCCAGTGCAGCTCCTCTGAGCTGCACTGATCTCCCTCGTCTGTGTGTTCCTGGTCTGGTTGTACAGGATCCTGTCCCCACCTGTAGACCTCCTCCTTGGCCCGGTGAAGCTGCCTGAGTTTCTCAGTGAACCAGGTTTATTGTTGTTGAATGTGCAGAAGGTTTTAGTCGGCTCACACATGTCCTCACAAAGACTGATGTATGATGTCACAGTGTCAGTGAGCTCATCCAGGTCTGTAGCAGCAGCCTCACAAACACTCCAGTCAGTGCAGGCAGAGCAGGCCTGGAGCTCGTTGGTCCATCTCCTCAGTCTTCACCTCAGGCTTTGCAGATTTTAGTTTCTGCCTGTAAGTCTGGAGAAGATGAACCAGACAGTGACAGAGTCCCAGAGCTGCACAGGGGACTGAGCGAGATGTGTCCTTCATTACAGTGCAGCAGTGGTCCAGTGTGTTTGTACCTGGTGCTACACTTCATATGCTGTCTGTATTTAGATGCTGTCTGTATTAAGACGCTGTCTGTATTTAGACGCTGTCTGTATTAAGATGCTGTCTGTATTAAGATGCTGTCTGTTTTTAGACGCTGTCTGTATTTAGATGCTGTCTGTATTAAGATGCTGTCTGTATTAAGATGCTGTCTGTATTAAGATGCTGTCTGTATTAAGATGCTGTCTGTATTAAGATGCTGTCTGTATTAAGATGCTGTCTGTATTTAGATGCTGTCTGTATTTAGATGCTGTCTGTATTAAGATGCTGTCTGTATTTAGATGCTGTCTGTATTTAGGCAGTTCTTTGCTGAGTGAGAACAATGAGCAGGGAGTCTGGGTGTTTGTGCTGCATGTTGGTGATCTGCTCAGCAGGTGTTGGAGAGCCTCACTAACAGGCCTGAGGATGTAAACACCGACCAGGGTGAATGAGGAAAACTCCCGCGGTGAATAAAACGGTTTGCAGTCTATGAAAAGGGTTTCCAAGTGAGGGCTGCATGATTCCTTCAACACTGTGACATCTGAACACCAACCTTCGTTAATGTAGAAGCAGATTCCGCCTCCCCTCGTTTCCCCGACAGCGCCGCTAGCGGTCCGCTCTATGTACCAACGTACATTTATAACAAATACCACACAGACCCGGCTGCTCTCTTGGGCTCAGACTCTATCGGTGCACCTCCGGTCTGTCTGTGTTCCTCCTGCATCGCTCTGTTCTGTTCTTTAATGTCACGTTACTGGAGGACGGAGCCTCTCAGCTGTTAGCAGACTGTTGTGCTAGCGGGCTAATAAATGTACAATTATTAGTCTTACAAACTGTTTATGTGTCACAAACTGTTGTGTCGTGGTGTTTTGTTGCTACAGAGAGTTAGTTGTGGGTTATTCATTGTTGTTATAAAGTTATAACCATGACTAGAGGTCCCTCTCAACACACTCAATACAACTAGCTCCTAGTGTAGCGCTACCAGCCGCGAACAATACATTCTGCTGCCTGTTGAAGACAGACAGCAGTAGTTTCTATGCACCGGTATGACGGTGTGTGAAAATTCATATCACACGGGAAATTAAATCCGGTATACCGCCCAGCACTACTTTCAGCTACACGCTAACATAATCACAGTGACACAACTATCATGCTTATGTTTACCATGTTCACCATATGTTAGCATGCTAACACTAGCTAATGATCAGTAGTCAGTCTTTAGTTCTATAGGTGTTTGTTCACAAACCAAAGTGTTGGACACATCAACATGTTGACCTGAGGATCAATAAAGTTATTACAGTTTGTTTATGTTCTGCTTTAAAGCTGCATTGTTAGAAAGGTTTTTGCCCTGAGGGTCTGAGGCCCATGAGGGCTTGTTTGTTTTAAAGTCTAAATGTTTATCAAAAATCTTTGATAGAACAGTAGATGTTTGATAGAACAGTAGATGTCTGATAGAACAGTAGATGTTTGATAGAACAATAGATCTTTGATAGAACAATAGATCTTTGATCAAACAGTAGATGTCTGATAGAACAATAGATCTTTGATAGAACAATAGATCTTTGATCAAACAATAGACCTTTGATCGAACAGTAGATCTTTGATAGAACAGTATATGTTTGATAGAATAGTAGATGTTTGACAGAACAATAGATCTTTGATCAAACAGTAGATGTCTGATAGAACAATAGATCTTTGATAGAACAATAGATCTTTGATCAAACAATAGACCTTTGATCGAACAGTAGATCTTTGATAGAACAGTAGATCTTTGATAGAACAGTAGATCTTTGATCGAACAATAGATGTTTGATAGAACAGTAGATATCTGATAGAACAGTAGATGTTTGAGAGAACAGTAGATGTTTGACAGAACAGTAGATGTCTGATCGAACAGTAGATGTTTGATAGAACAGAAGATATCTGATAGAGCAGTAGATGTTTGATAGAGCAATAGATGTTTGATAGAACAGAAGATATCTGATAGAGCAGTAGATGTTTGATAGAGCAATAGATGTTTGATAGAACAGTAGATGTCTGATAGAACAGTAGATATCTGATAGAACAGTATATGTTTGATAGAACAGTAGATGTTTGATAGAACAGTAGATGTCTGATAGAGCAGTAGATGTTTGATAGAGCAATAGATGTCTGATCGAACAGTAGATGTTTGATAGAACAGTAGATGTTTGATAGAGCAATAGATGTTTGATAGAACAGTAGATGTCTGATAGAACAGTAGATATCTGATAGAACAGTATATGTTTGATAGAACAGTAGATGTTTGATAGAACAGTAGATGTCTGATAGAACAGTAGATGTTTGATAGAGCAGTAGATGTTTGATAGAACAGTATATATCTGATAGAACAGTAGATGTTTGATAGAACAGTAGATGTCTGATAGAACAGTAGATGTTTGATAGAGCAGTAGATGTCTGATAGAGCAGTATATGTTTGATAGAACAGTAGATGTTTGATAGAGCAGTATATGTTTGATAGAACAGTAGATGTCTGATAGAACAGTAGATGTTTGATAGAGCAGTAGATGTTTGATAGAACAGTAGATGTCTGATCGAACAGTAGATGTTTGATAGAACAGTAGATGTTTGATAGAGCAGTAGATGTTTGATAGAACAGTAGATGTTTGATAGAACAGTAGATATCTGATAGAACAGTAGATGTCTGATAGAGCAGTAGATGTTTGATAGAACAGTAGATATCTGATAGAACAGTAGATGTTTGATAGAACAGTAGATATCTGATAGAACAGTAGATGTTTGATAGAACAGTAGATGTTTGATAGAACAACACATGTTTGATAGAGAGATGAACTGACCCATTGTAAGGCCTTAATGAAGCCCAGAGGAACCTTCAGCACCCGGAACTGACCCTGAGCCACCATCTGCAGACAGAAAGAGAGAAGACAGTTACAGTCATTGAGCAGATGCTTATGTCCACAGTGACTTGCACTTCAGATGCAATCACATTAGGCTGTAGGCACAGCTATGGGAGCACTTTCTTGGGTCAGGGACACATCGACGTGCTACCGGGGATCGAACCGCCGATCCTCTGATTGAAGGATGGCCCTGCTCTCCACTTAGCCACGGTCAAATTATTTCAACAGAAGTTTATTTTGGTTGAACCAGGATTTAAACATTTCAGCAAAAATAAAATCAGACAGTTAAAATTAATGAAAAATACAAAAATAAATACAATAAACAAACAAAACAACAACTAATATACAAAACAAAAATTCATAGTAAAAACAAAATGGCGTACAAGCGTATTTTTCATCTGTGTATTGATCATTTTTGAGAAGATATTATTATTATAATATAAAAATGTATTTCACTATGACGATTAAGATGTTTTTCAGTTAAAACAAGTAAGTTGATGGAACAGACAAATGAACAACTCTGGTTACAGCTTATTTACTACAACACACAGCAACACTCCAAATCTGGAACATTTTCACGATGTTCTCAGTGTTTTGGAACATTTTCACGATGTTCTCAGTGTTTTGGAACATTTTCACAATGTTCTCAGATGTTGTGGAACATTTTCACGATGTTCTCAGAATGTTTTGGAACATTTTCACGATGTTCTCAGAATGTTTTGAAACATTTTCACGATGTTCTCAGAATGTTTTGGAACATTTTCACGATGCTCTCAGTGTTTTGGAACATTTTCACGATGTTCTCAGTATTTTGGAACATTTTCACGATGTTCTCAGTGTTTTGGAACATTTTCACGATGTTCTCAGATGTTTTGGAACATTTTCACGATGTTCTCAGTGTTTTGGAACATTTTCACGATGTTCTCAGTGTTTTGGGAACATTTTCACGATGTTCTGAGTGTTGTGGAACATTTTCACGATGTTCTCAGTGTTTTGGGTACATTTTCACGATGTTCTCTGAGTGTTTTGGAACATTTTCACGATGTTCTCAGAATGTTTTGGAACATTTTCACGATGTTCTCAGAATGTTTTGAAACATTTTCACAATGTTCTCAGAATGTTTTGGAACATTTTCACGATGTTCTCAGAATGTTTTGAAACATTTTCACAATGTTCTCAGAATGTTTTGGAACATTTTCACGATGTTCTCAGAATGTTTTGGGAACATTTTCACGATGTTCTCAGAATGTTTTGGAACATTTTCACGATGTTCTCAGAATGTTTTGGGAACATTTTCACGATGTTCTCAGAGTGTTTTGGAACATTTTCACGATGTTCTCAGAGTGTTTTGGAACATTTTCACGTTGTTCTCAGATTTTTTGGGAACATTTTCTCGATGTTCTCAGAATGTTTTGGAACATTTTCATGATGTTCTCAGAATATTTTGGAACATTTTCACGATGTTCTCAGAATGTTTTGGAACATTTTCACAATGTTCTCAGAATGTTTTGGAACATTTTCACAATGTTCTCAGAATGTTGTGGAACATTTTCACGATGTTCTCAGAATGTTTTGGGAACATTTACACGATGTTCTCAGAATGTTTTGGAACATTTTCACGATGTTCTCAGAATGTTTTGGAACATTTTCACGATGTTCTCAGAATGTTTTGCAACATTTTCACGATGTTCTCAGAGTGTTTTGGAACATTTTCACGATGTTCTCTGAGTGTTTTGGAACATTTTCACGATGTTCTCTGAGTGTTTTGGGAACATTTTCATGATGTTCTCAGAATGTTTTGGGAACATTTTCACGATATTCTCAGTGTTTTGGAACATTTTCACGATGTTCTCAGAATGTTTTGGAACATTTTCACGATGTTCTCAGAATGTTTTGGAACATTTTCACGATGTTCTCAGAATGTTTTGAAACATTTTCACAATGTTCTCAGAATGTTTTGGAACATTTTCACGATGTTCTCAGAATGTTTTGAAACATTTTCACGATGGTCTCAGTGTTTTGGAACATTTGCACGATGTTCTCAGAATGTTTTGGAACATTTTCACGATGTTCTCAGTGTTTAGCAACATTTTCACGATGTTCTCAGAATGTTTTGAAACATTTTCACGATGTTCTCAGAATGTTTGGAACATTTTCACGATGGTCTCAGTGTTGTGGAACATTTTCACGATGTTCTCAGAGTGTTTTGGAACATTTTCACGATGTTCTCTGAGTGTTTTGGAACATTTTCACGTTGTTCTCAGATTTTTTGGGAACATTTTCACGATGTTCTCAGAATGTTTTGGAACATTTTCACGATGTTCTCAGAATGTTTTGGAACATTTTCACGATGTTCTCAGAATGTTTTGGAACATTTTCACGATGTTCTCAGAATGTTTTGGAACATTTTCACGATGTTCTCAGAGTGTTTTGGGAATATTTTCACGATGTTCTCAGAATGTTTTGGGAACATTTTCACGATATTCTCAGTTTTTTGGGAACATTTTCACGATGTTCTCAGAATGTTTTGGGAACATTTTCACGATATTCTCAGTGTTTTGGAACATTTTCACGATGTTCTCAGAATGTTTTGGGAACATTTTCACGATATTCTCAGTGTTTTGGAACATTTTCACGATGTTCTCAGAATGTTTTGGAACATTTTCACGATGTTCTCAGAATGTTTTGGGAACATTTTCACGATATTCTCAGAATGTTTTGAAACATTTTCACAATGTTGTCAGAATGTTTTGGAACATTTTCACGATGTTCTCAGAATGTTTTGAAACATTTTCACGATGTTCTCAGAATGTTTTGGAACATTTTCACAATGTTCTCAGAATGTTTTGGAACATTTTCACAATGTTCTCAGAATGTTTTGGAACATTTTCACGATGTTCTCAGAATGTTGTGGAACATTTTCACGATGTTCTCAGAATGTTTTGGGAACATTTTCACGATATTCTCAGTTTTTTGGGAACATTTTCACGATGTTCTCAGAATGTTTTGGGAACATTTTCACGATGTTCTCAGAATGTTTTGGAACATTTTCACGATGTTCTCAGAATGTTTTGGAACATTTTCACGATGTTCTCAGAATGTTTTGAAACATTTTCACAATGTTCTCAGAATGTTTTGGAACATTTTCACGATGTTCTCAGAATGTTTTGAAACATTTTCACAATGTTCTCAGAATGTTTTGGAACATTTTCACGATGTTCTCAGAATGTTTTGAAACATTTTCACAATGTTCTCAGAATGTTTTGGAACATTTTCACGATGTTCTCAGAATGTTTTGGGAACATTTTCACGATGTTCTCAGAATGTTTTGGAACATTTTCACGATGTTCTCAGAATGTTTTGGGAACATTTTCACGATGTTCTCAGAGTGTTTTGGAACATTTTCACGATGTTCTCAGAGTGTTTTGGAACATTTTCACGTTGTTCTCAGATTTTTTGGGAACATTTTCTCGATGTTCTCAGAATGTTTTGGAACATTTTCATGATGTTCTCAGAATGTTTTGGAACATTTTCACGATGTTCTCAGAATGTTTTGGAACATTTTCACGATGTTCTCAGAATGTTTTGGAACATTTTCACAATGTTCTCAGAATGTTTTGGAACATTTTCACAATGTTCTCAGAATGTTGTGGAACATTTTCACGATGTTCTCAGAATGTTTTGGGAACATTTACACGATGTTCTCAGAATGTTTTGGAACATTTTCACGATGTTCTCAGAATGTTTTGGGAACATTTTCACGATGTTCTCAGAATGTTTTGGAACATTTTCACGATGTTCTCAGAATGTTTTGCAACATTTTCACGATGTTCTCAGAGTGTTTTGGAACATTTTCACGATGTTCTCTGAGTGTTTTGGAACATTTTCACGTTGTTCTCAGATTTTTTGGGAACATTTTCACGATGTTCTCAGAGTGTTTTGGAACATTTTCACGATGTTCTCTGAGTGTTTTGGGAACATTTTCATGATGTTCTCAGAATGTTTTGGGAACATTTTCACGATATTCTCAGTGTTTTGGAACATTTTCACGATGTTCTCAGAATGTTTTGGAACATTTTCACGATGTTCTCAGAATGTTTTGGAACATTTTCACGATGTTCTCAGAATGTTTTGAAACATTTTCACAATGTTCTCAGAATGTTTTGGAACATTTTCACGATGTTCTCAGAATGTTTTGAAACATTTTCACGATGGTCTCAGAATGTTTTGGAACATTTTCACGATGTTCTCAGAATGTTTTGGAACATTTTCACGATGTTCTCAGAATGTTTTGGAACATTTTCACAATGTTCTCAGAATGTTTTGGAACATTTTCACAATGTTCTCAGAATGTTTTGGAACATTTTCACGATGTTCTCAGAATGTTGTGGAACATTTTCACGATGTTCTCAGTTTTTTGGGAACATTTTCACGATGTTCTCAGAATGTTTTGGGAACATTTTCACGATGTTCTCAGAATGTTTTGGAACATTTTCACGATGTTCTCAGAATGTTTTGGAACATTTTCACGATGTTCTCAGAATGTTTTGAAACATTTTCACAATGTTCTCAGAATGTTTTGGAACATTTTCACGATGTTCTCAGAATGTTTTGGGAACATTTTCACGATGTTCTCAGAATGTTTTGGAACATTTTCACGATGTTCTCAGAATGTTTTGGGAACATTTTCACGATGTTCTCAGAGTGTTTTGGAACATTTTCACGATGTTCTCAGAGTGTTTTGGAACATTTTCACGTTGTTCTCAGATTTTTTGGGAACATTTTCTCGATGTTCTCAGAATGTTTTGGAACATTTTCATGATGTTCTCAGAATGTTTTGGAACATTTTCACGATGTTCTCAGAATGTTTTGGAACATTTTCACAATGTTCTCAGAATGTTTTGGAACATTTTCACAATGTTCTCAGAATGTTTTGGAACATTTTCACAATGTTCTCAGAATGTTGTGGAACATTTTCACGATGTTCTCAGAATGTTTTGGGAACATTTACACGATGTTCTCAGAATGTTTTGGAACATTTTCACGATGTTCTCAGAATGTTTTGGGAACATTTTCACGATGTTCTCAGAATGTTTTGGAACATTTTCACGATGTTCTCAGAATGTTTTGCAACATTTTCACGATGTTCTCAGAGTGTTTTGGAACATTTTCACGATGTTCTCTGAGTGTTTTGGAACATTTTCACGTTGTTCTCAGATTTTTTGGGAACATTTTCACGATGTTCTCAGAGTGTTTTGGAACATTTTCACGATGTTCTCTGAGTGTTTTGGGAACATTTTCATGATGTTCTCAGAATGTTTTGGGAACATTTTCACGATATTCTCAGTGTTTTGGAACATTTTCACGATGTTCTCAGAATGTTTTGGAACATTTTCACGATGTTCTCAGAATGTTTTGGAACATTTTCACGATGTTCTCAGAATGTTTTGAAACATTTTCACAATGTTCTCAGAATGTTTTGGAACATTTTCACGATGTTCTCAGAATGTTTTGAAACATTTTCACGATGGTCTCAGTGTTTTGGAACATTTGCACGATGTTCTCAGAATGTTTTGGAACATTTTCACGATGTTCTCAGTGTTTAGCAACATTTTCACGATGTTCTCAGAATGTTTTGAAATATTTTCACGATGTTCTCAGAATGTTTGGAACATTTTCACGATGGTCTCAGTGTTGTGGAACATTTTCACGATGTTCTCAGAGTGTTTTGGAACATTTTCACGATGTTCTCTGAGTGTTTTGGAACATTTTCACGTTGTTCTCAGATTTTTTGGGAACATTTTCACGATGTTCTCAGAATGTTTTGGAACATTTTCACGATGTTCTCAGAATGTTTTGGAACATTTTCACGATGTTCTCAGAATGTTTTGGAACATTTTCACGATGTTCTCAGAATGTTTTGGAACATTTTCACGATGTTCTCAGAGTGTTTTGGGAATATTTTCACGATGTTCTCAGAATGTTTTGGGAACATTTTCACGATATTCTCAGTTTTTTGGGAACATTTTCACGATGTTCTCAGAATGTTTTGGGAACATTTTCACGATATTCTCAGTGTTTTGGAACATTTTCACGATGTTCTCAGAATGTTTTGGAACATTTTCACGATGTTCTCAGAATGTTTTGGAACATTTTCACGATGTTCTCAGAATGTTTTGAAACATTTTCACAATGTTGTCAGAATGTTTTGGAACATTTTCACGATGTTCTCAGAATGTTTTGAAACATTTTCACAATGTTGTCAGAATGTTTTGGAACATTTTCACGATGTTCTCAGAATGTTTTGGAACATTTTCACGATGTTCTCAGTGTTTTGCAACATTTTCACGATGTTCTCAGAATGTTTTGCAACATTTTCACGATGTTCTCAGAATGTTTTGAAACATTTTCACGATGTTCTCAGAATGTTTGGAACATTTTCACGATGTTCTCCGAATGTTTTGGGAACATTTTCACGATATTCTCAGTTTTTTGGGAACATTTTCACGATGTTCTCAGAATGTTTTGGGAACATTTTCACGATGTTCTCAGAATGTTTTGGAACATTTTCACGTTCTCAGATTTTTTGGGAACATTTTCACGATGTTCTCAGAATGTTTTGGAACATTTTCACGATGTTCTCAGAATGTTTTGGAACATTTTCACGATGTTCTCAGAATGTTTTGGAACATTTTCACGATGTTCTCAGAGTGTTTTGGGAACATTTTCATGATGTTCTCAGAATGTTTTGGGAACATTTTCACGATATTCTCAGTGTTTTGGAACATTTTCACGATATTCTCAGTGTTTTGGAACATTTTCACGATGTTCTCAGAATGTTTTGGAACATTTTCACGATGTTTTCAGAATGTTTTGAAACATTTTCACGATGGTCTCAGTGTTTTGGAACATTTGCACGATGTTCTCAGAATGTTTTGGAACATTTTCACGATGTTCTCAGTGTTTAGCAACATTTTCACGATGTTCTCAGAATGTTTTGAAACATTTTCACGATGTTCTCAGAATGTTTGGAACATTTTCACGATGGTCTCAGTGTTGTGGAACATTTTCACGATGTTCTCAGAATGTTTTGGAACATTTTCACGACGTTCTCAGAATGTTTTGGGAACATTTTCACGATGTTCTCAGAATGTTTTGGAACATTTTCACGATGTTCTCAGAATGTTTTGGGAACATTTTCACGATGTTCTCAGAGTGTTTTGGAACATTTTCACGATGTTCTCAGAGTGTTTTGGAACATTTTCACGTTGTTCTCAGATTTTTTGGGAACATTTTCTCGATGTTCTCAGAATGTTTTGGAACATTTTCATGATGTTCTCAGAATGTTTTGGAACATTTTCACGATGTTCTCAGAATGTTTTGGAACATTTTCACAATGTTCTCAGAATGTTTTGGAACATTTTCACAATGTTCTCAGAATGTTTTGGAACATTTTCACAATGTTCTCAGAATGTTGTGGAACATTTTCACGATGTTCTCAGAATGTTTTGGGAACATTTACACGATGTTCTCAGAATGTTTTGGAACATTTTCACGATGTTCTCAGAATGTTTTGGGAACATTTTCACGATGTTCTCAGAATGTTTTGGAACATTTTCACGATGTTCTCAGAATGTTTTGCAACATTTTCACGATGTTCTCAGAGTGTTTTGGAACATTTTCACGATGTTCTCTGAGTGTTTTGGAACATTTTCACGTTGTTCTCAGATTTTTTGGGAACATTTTCACGATGTTCTCAGTGTTTTGGAACATTTTCACGATGTTCTCAGAATGTTTTGGAACATTTTCACGATGTTCTCAGAATGTTTTGGAACATTTTCACGATGTTCTCAGAATGTTTTGAAACATTTTCACAATGTTCTCAGAATGTTTTGGAACATTTTCACGATGTTCTCAGAATGTTTTGAAACATTTTCACGATGGTCTCAGTGTTTTGGAACATTTGCACGATGTTCTCAGAATGTTTTGGAACATTTTCACGATGTTCTCAGTGTTTAGCAACATTTTCACGATGTTCTCAGAATGTTTTGAAACATTTTCACGATGTTCTCAGAATGTTTGGAACATTTTCACGATGGTCTCAGTGTTGTGGAACATTTTCACGATGTTCTCAGAGTGTTTTGGAACATTTTCACGATGTTCTCTGAGTGTTTTGGAACATTTTCACGTTGTTCTCAAATTTTTTGGGAACATTTTCACGATGTTCTCAGAATGTTTTGGAACATTTTCACGATGTTCTCAGAATGTTTTGGAACATTTTCACGATGTTCTCAGAATGTTTTGGAACATTTTCACGATATTCTCAGTGTTTTGGAACATTTTCACGATGTTCTCAGAATGTTTTGGAACATTTTCACGATGTTCTCAGAATGTTTTGGAACATTTTCACGATGTTCTCAGAATGTTTTGAAACATTTTCACAATGTTCTCAGAATGTTTTGGAACATTTTCACGATGTTCTCAGAATGTTTTGAAACATTTTCACGATGGTCTCAGAATGTTTTGGAACATTTTCACGATGTTCTCAGAATGTTTTGGAACATTTTCACGATGTTCTCAGAATGTTTTGGAACATTTTCACAATGTTCTCAGAATGTTTTGGAACATTTTCACAATGTTCTCAGAATGTTTTGGAACATTTTCACGATGTTCTCAGAATGTTGTGGAACATTTTCACGATGTTCTCAGAATGTTTTGGGAACATTTTCACGATATTCTCAGTTTTTTGGGAACATTTTCACGATGTTCTCAGAATGTTTTGGGAACATTTTCACGATGTTCTCAGAATGTTTTGGAACATTTTCACGATGTTCTCAGAATGTTTTGGAACATTTTCACGATGTTCTCAGAATGTTTTGAAACATTTTCACAATGTTCTCAGAATGTTTTGGAACATTTTCACGATGTTCTCAGAATGTTTTGGGAACATTTTCACGATGTTCTCAGAATGTTTTGGAACATTTTCACGATGTTCTCAGAATGTTTTGGGAACATTTTCACGATGTTCTCAGAGTGTTTTGGAACATTTTCACGATGTTCTCAGAGTGTTTTGGAACATTTTCACGTTGTTCTCAGATTTTTTGGGAACATTTTCTCGATGTTCTCAGAATGTTTTGGAACATTTTCATGATGTTCTCAGAATGTTTTGGAACATTTTCACGATGTTCTCAGAATGTTTTGGAACATTTTCACAATGTTCTCAGAATGTTTTGGAACATTTTCACAATGTTCTCAGAATGTTTTGGAACATTTTCACAATGTTCTCAGAATGTTGTGGAACATTTTCACGATGTTCTCAGAATGTTTTGGGAACATTTACACGATGTTCTCAGAATGTTTTGGAACATTTTCACGATGTTCTCAGAATGTTTTGGGAACATTTTCACGATGTTCTCAGAATGTTTTGGAACATTTTCACGATGTTCTCAGAATGTTTTGCAACATTTTCACGATGTTCTCAGAGTGTTTTGGAACATTTTCACGATGTTCTCTGAGTGTTTTGGAACATTTTCACGTTGTTCTCAGATTTTTTGGGAACATTTTCACGATGTTCTCAGAGTGTTTTGGAACATTTTCACGATGTTCTCTGAGTGTTTTGGGAACATTTTCATGATGTTCTCAGAATGTTTTGGGAACATTTTCACGATATTCTCAGTGTTTTGGAACATTTTCACGATGTTCTCAGAATGTTTTGGAACATTTTCACGATGTTCTCAGAATGTTTTGGAACATTTTCACGATGTTCTCAGAATGTTTTGAAACATTTTCACAATGTTCTCAGAATGTTTTGGAACATTTTCACGATGTTCTCAGAATGTTTTGAAACATTTTCACGATGGTCTCAGTGTTTTGGAACATTTGCACG
The DNA here is from genome assembly GCA_028022725.1 of Lycodopsis pacificus. Classification (NCBI taxonomy): domain Eukaryota; kingdom Metazoa; phylum Chordata; class Actinopteri; order Perciformes; family Zoarcidae; genus Lycodopsis; species Lycodopsis pacificus. The sequence goes on along the minus strand of CM051697.1, from coordinate 299,244 downwards.
ATGTTCTCAGAATGTTTTGGAACATTTTCACGATGTTCTCAGTATTTAGCAACATTTTCACGATGTTCTCAGAATGTTTTGAAATATTTTCACGATGTTCTCAGAATGTTTGGAACATTTTCACGATGGTCTCAGTGTTGTGGAACATTTTCACGATGTTCTCAGAGTGTTTTGGAACATTTTCACGATGTTCTCTGAGTGTTTTGGAACATTTTCACGTTGTTCTCAGATTTTTTGGGAACATTTTCACGATGTTCTCAGAATGTTTTGGAACATTTTCACGATGTTCTCAGAATGTTTTGGAACATTTTCACGATGTTCTCAGAATGTTTTGGAACATTTTCACGATGTTCTCAGAATGTTTTGGAACATTTTCACGATGTTCTCAGAGTGTTTTGGGAATATTTTCACGATGTTCTCAGAATGTTTTGGGAACATTTTCACGATATTCTCAGTTTTTTGGGAACATTTTCACGATGTTCTCAGAATGTTTTGGGAACATTTTCACGATATTCTCAGTGTTTTGGAACATTTTCACGATGTTCTCAGAATGTTTTGGAACATTTTCACGATGTTCTCAGAATGTTTTGGAACATTTTCACGATGTTCTCAGAATGTTTTGAAACATTTTCACAATGTTGTCAGAATGTTTTGGAACATTTTCACGATGTTCTCAGAATGTTTTGAAACATTTTCACAATGTTGTCAGAATGTTTTGGAACATTTTCACGATGTTCTCAGAATGTTTTGGAACATTTTCACGATGTTCTCAGTGTTTTGCAACATTTTCACGATGTTCTCAGAATGTTTTGCAACATTTTCACGATGTTCTCAGAATGTTTTGAAACATTTTCACGATGTTCTCAGAATGTTTGGAACATTTTCACGATGTTCTCCGAATGTTTTGGGAACATTTTCACGATATTCTCAGTTTTTTGGGAACATTTTCACGATGTTCTCAGAATGTTTTGGGAACATTTTCACGATGTTCTCAGAATGTTTTGGAACATTTTCACGTTCTCAGATTTTTTGGGAACATTTTCACGATGTTCTCAGAATGTTTTGGAACATTTTCACGATGTTCTCAGAATGTTTTGGAACATTTTCACGATGTTCTCAGAATGTTTTGGAACATTTTCACGATGTTCTCAGAGTGTTTTGGGAACATTTTCATGATGTTCTCAGAATGTTTTGGGAACATTTTCACGATATTCTCAGTGTTTTGGAACATTTTCACGATATTCTCAGTGTTTTGGAACATTTTCACGATGTTCTCAGAATGTTTTGGAACATTTTCACGATGTTTTCAGAATGTTTTGAAACATTTTCACGATGGTCTCAGTGTTTTGGAACATTTGCACGATGTTCTCAGAATGTTTTGGAACATTTTCACGATGTTCTCAGTGTTTAGCAACATTTTCACGATGTTCTCAGAATGTTTTGAAACATTTTCACGATGTTCTCAGAATGTTTGGAACATTTTCACGATGGTCTCAGTGTTGTGGAACATTTTCACGATGTTCTCAGAATGTTTTGGAACATTTTCACGACGTTCTCAGAATGTTTTGGGAACATTTTCACGATGTTCTCAGAATGTTTTGGAACATTTTCACGATGTTCTCAGAATGTTTTGGGAACATTTTCACGATGTTCTCAGAGTGTTTTGGAACATTTTCACGATGTTCTCAGAGTGTTTTGGAACATTTTCACGTTGTTCTCAGATTTTTTGGGAACATTTTCTCGATGTTCTCAGAATGTTTTGGAACATTTTCATGATGTTCTCAGAATGTTTTGGAACATTTTCACGATGTTCTCAGAATGTTTTGGAACATTTTCACAATGTTCTCAGAATGTTTTGGAACATTTTCACAATGTTCTCAGAATGTTTTGGAACATTTTCACAATGTTCTCAGAATGTTGTGGAACATTTTCACGATGTTCTCAGAATGTTTTGGGAACATTTACACGATGTTCTCAGAATGTTTTGGAACATTTTCACGATGTTCTCAGAATGTTTTGGGAACATTTTCACGATGTTCTCAGAATGTTTTGGAACATTTTCACGATGTTCTCAGAATGTTTTGCAACATTTTCACGATGTTCTCAGAGTGTTTTGGAACATTTTCACGATGTTCTCTGAGTGTTTTGGAACATTTTCACGTTGTTCTCAGATTTTTTGGGAACATTTTCACGATGTTCTCAGTGTTTTGGAACATTTTCACGATGTTCTCAGAATGTTTTGGAACATTTTCACGATGTTCTCAGAATGTTTTGGAACATTTTCACGATGTTCTCAGAATGTTTTGAAACATTTTCACAATGTTCTCAGAATGTTTTGGAACATTTTCACGATGTTCTCAGAATGTTTTGAAACATTTTCACGATGGTCTCAGTGTTTTGGAACATTTGCACGATGTTCTCAGAATGTTTTGGAACATTTTCACGATGTTCTCAGTGTTTAGCAACATTTTCACGATGTTCTCAGAATGTTTTGAAACATTTTCACGATGTTCTCAGAATGTTTGGAACATTTTCACGATGGTCTCAGTGTTGTGGAACATTTTCACGATGTTCTCAGAGTGTTTTGGAACATTTTCACGATGTTCTCTGAGTGTTTTGGAACATTTTCACGTTGTTCTCAAATTTTTTGGGAACATTTTCACGATGTTCTCAGAATGTTTTGGAACATTTTCACGATGTTCTCAGAATGTTTTGGAACATTTTCACGATGTTCTCAGAATGTTTTGGAACATTTTCACGATGTTCTCAGAATGTTTTGGAACATTTTCACGATGTTCTCAGAGTGTTTTGGGAATATTTTCACGATGTTCTCAGAATGTTTTGGGAACATTTTCACGATATTCTCAGTTTTTTGGGAACATTTTCACGATGTTCTCAGAATGTTTTGGGAACATTTTCACGATATTCTCAGTGTTTTGGAACATTTTCACGATGTTCTCAGAATGTTTTGGAACATTTTCACGATGTTCTCAGAATGTTTTGGAACATTTTCACGATGTTCTCAGAATGTTTTGAAACATTTTCACAATGTTGTCAGAATGTTTTGGAACATTTTCACGATGTTGTCAGAATGTTTTGGAACATTTTCACGATGTTCTCAGAATGTTTTGGAACATTTTCACGATGTTCTCAGTGTTTTGCAACATTTTCACGATGTTCTCAGAATGTTTTGCAACATTTTCACGATGTTCTCAGAATGTTTTGAAACATTTTCACGATGTTCTCAGAATGTTTGGAACATTTTCACGATGTTCTCCGAATGTTTTGGGAACATTTTCACGATGTTCTCAGAATGTTTTGGAACATTTTCACGATGTTCTCAGAATGTTTTGGAACATTTTCACGACGTTCTCAGAATGTTTTGGGAACATTTTCACGACGTTCTCAGAATGTTTTGGAACATTTTCACGATGTTCTCAGAATGTTTTGGAACATTTTCACGATGTTCTCAGAATGTTTTGGAACATTTTCACAATGTTCTCAGAATGTTTTGGAACATTTTCACGATGTTCTCAGAATGTTTTGGAACATTTTCACGATGTTCTCAGAATGTTTTGGAACATTTTCACGATGTTCTCAGAATGTTTTGGAACATTTTCACGATGTTCTCAGAATGTTTTGGAACATTTTCACAATGTTCTCAGAATGTTTTGGAACATTTTCACAATGTTCTCAGAATGTTTTGGAACATTTTCACAATGTTCTCAGAATGTTTTGGAACATTTTCACGATGTTCTCAGAATGTTGTGGAACATTTTCACGATGTTCTCAGAATGTTTTGGGAACATTTTCACGATATTCTCAGTTTTTTGGGAACATTTTCACGATGTTCTCAGAATGTTTTGGGAACATTTTCACGATGTTCTCAGAATGTTTTGGAACATTTTCACGATGTTCTCAGAATGTTTTGGAACATTTTCACGTTGTTCTCAGATTTTTTGGGAACATTTTCACGATGTTCTCAGAATGTTTTGGAACATTTTCACGATGTTCTCAGAATGTTTTGGAACATTTTCACGATGTTCTCAGTGTTTTGGAACATTTGCACGATGTTCTCAGAATGTTGTGGAACATTTTCACGATGTTCTCAGTGTTTAGCAACATTTTCACGATGTTCTCAGAATGTTTTGAAACATTTTCACGATGTTCTCAGAATGTTTGGAACATTTTCACGATGGTCTCAGTGTTGTGGAACATTTTCACGATGTTCTCCGAATGTTTTGGAACATTTTCACGATGTTCTCAGAATGTTTTGGGAACATTTTCACGATGTTCTTAGAGTGTTGTGGAACATTTTCACGATGTTCTCAGAATGTTTTGGAACATTTTCACGACGTTCTCAGAATGTTTTGGGAACATTTTCACGACGTTCTCAGAATGTTTTGGGAACATTTTCACGATGTTCTCAGAATGTTTTGGAACATTTTCACGATGTTCTCAGAATGTTTTGGGAACATTTTCACGATGTTCTCAGAGTGTTTTGGAACATTTTCACGTTGTTCTCAGATTTTTTGGGAACATTTTCACGATGTTCTCAGAATGTTTAGCAACATTTTCACGATGTTCTCAGAATGTTTTGAAACATTTTCACGATGTTCTCAGAATGTTTGGAACATTTTCACGATGGTCTCAGTGTTGTGGAACATTTTCACGATGTTCTCCGAATGTTTTGGAACATTTTCACGATGTTCTCAGAATGTTTTGGGAACATTTTCACGATGTTCTTAGAGTGTTGTGGAACATTTTCACGATGTTCTCAGAATGTTTTGGAACATTTTCACGACGTTCTCAGAATGTTTTGGGAACATTTTCACGATGTTCTTAGAGTGTTGTGGAACATTTTCACGATGTTCTCAGAATGTTTTGGGAACATTTTCACGATGTTCTTAGAGTGTTGTGGAACATTTTCACGATGTTCTCAGAATGTTTTGGAACATTTTCACGATGTTCTCAGAATGTTTTGGGAACATTTTCACGATGTTCTTAGAGTGTTGTGGAACATTTTCACGATGTTCTCAGAATGTTTTGGAACATTTTCACGACGTTCTCAGAATGTTTTGGGAACATTTTCACGACGTTCTCAGAATGTTTTGGGAACATTTTCACGATGTTCTCAGAATGTTTTGGAACATTTTCACGATGTTCTCAGAATGTTTTGGGAACATTTTCACGATGTTCTCAGAATGTTTTGGAACATTTTCACGATGTTCTCAGAATGTTTTGCAACATTTTCACGATGTTCTCAGAGTGTTTTGGAACATTTTCACGATGTTCTCTGAGTGTTTTGGAACATTTTCACGTTGTTCTCAGATTTTTTGGGAACATTTTCACGATGTTCTCAGTGTTTTGGAACATTTTCACGATGTTCTCAGAATGTTTTGGAACATTTTCACGATGTTCTCAGAATGTTTTGGAACATTTTCACGATGTTCTCAGAATGTTTTGAAACATTTTCACAATGTTCTCAGAATGTTTTGGAACATTTTCACGATGTTCTCAGAATGTTTTGAAACATTTTCACGATGGTCTCAGTGTTTTGGAACATTTGCACGATGTTCTCAGAATGTTTTGGAACATTTTCACGATGTTCTCAGTGTTTAGCAACATTTTCACGATGTTCTCAGAATGTTTTGAAACATTTTCACGATGTTCTCAGAATGTTTGGAACATTTTCACGATGGTCTCAGTGTTGTGGAACATTTTCACGATGTTCTCAGAGTGTTTTGGAACATTTTCACGATGTTCTCTGAGTGTTTTGGAACATTTTCACGTTGTTCTCAAATTTTTTGGGAACATTTTCACGATGTTCTCAGAATGTTTTGGAACATTTTCACGATGTTCTCAGAATGTTTTGGAACATTTTCACGATGTTCTCAGAATGTTTTGGAACATTTTCACGATGTTCTCAGAATGTTTTGGAACATTTTCACGATGTTCTCAGAGTGTTTTGGGAATATTTTCACGATGTTCTCAGAATGTTTTGGGAACATTTTCACGATATTCTCAGTTTTTTGGGAACATTTTCACGATGTTCTCAGAATGTTTTGGGAACATTTTCACGATATTCTCAGTGTTTTGGAACATTTTCACGATGTTCTCAGAATGTTTTGGAACATTTTCACGATGTTCTCAGAATGTTTTGGAACATTTTCACGATGTTCTCAGAATGTTTTGAAACATTTTCACAATGTTGTCAGAATGTTTTGGAACATTTTCACGATGTTGTCAGAATGTTTTGGAACATTTTCACGATGTTCTCAGAATGTTTTGGAACATTTTCACGATGTTCTCAGTGTTTTGCAACATTTTCACGATGTTCTCAGAATGTTTTGCAACATTTTCACGATGTTCTCAGAATGTTTTGAAACATTTTCACGATGTTCTCAGAATGTTTGGAACATTTTCACGATGTTCTCCGAATGTTTTGGGAACATTTTCACGATGTTCTCAGAATGTTTTGGAACATTTTCACGATGTTCTCAGAATGTTTTGGAACATTTTCACGACGTTCTCAGAATGTTTTGGGAACATTTTCACGACGTTCTCAGAATGTTTTGGAACATTTTCACGATGTTCTCAGAATGTTTTGGAACATTTTCACGATGTTCTCAGAATGTTTTGGAACATTTTCACAATGTTCTCAGAATGTTTTGGAACATTTTCACGATGTTCTCAGAATGTTTTGGAACATTTTCACGATGTTCTCAGAATGTTTTGGAACATTTTCACGATGTTCTCAGAATGTTTTGGAACATTTTCACGATGTTCTCAGAATGTTTTGGAACATTTTCACAATGTTCTCAGAATGTTTTGGAACATTTTCACAATGTTCTCAGAATGTTTTGGAACATTTTCACAATGTTCTCAGAATGTTTTGGAACATTTTCACAATGTTCTCAGAATGTTTTGGAACATTTTCACGATGTTCTCAGAATGTTGTGGAACATTTTCACGATGTTCTCAGAATGTTTTGGGAACATTTTCACGATATTCTCAGTTTTTTGGGAACATTTTCACGATGTTCTCAGAATGTTTTGGAACATTTTCACGATGTTCTCAGAATGTTTTGGAACATTTTCACGTTGTTCTCAGATTTTTTGGGAACATTTTCACGATGTTCTCAGAATGTTTTGGAACATTTTCACGATGTTCTCAGAATGTTTTGGAACATTTTCACGATGTTCTCAGTGTTTTGGAACATTTGCACGATGTTCTCAGAATGTTGTGGAACATTTTCACGATGTTCTCAGTGTTTAGCAACATTTTCACGATGTTCTCAGAATGTTTTGAAACATTTTCACGATGTTCTCAGAATGTTTGGAACATTTTCACGATGGTCTCAGTGTTGTGGAACATTTTCACGATGTTCTCCGAATGTTTTGGAACATTTTCACGATGTTCTCAGAATGTTTTGGGAACATTTTCACGATGTTCTTAGAGTGTTGTGGAACATTTTCACGATGTTCTCAGAATGTTTTGGAACATTTTCACGACGTTCTCAGAATGTTTTGGGAACATTTTCACGACGTTCTCAGAATGTTTTGGGAACATTTTCACGATGTTCTCAGAATGTTTTGGAACATTTTCACGATGTTCTCAGAATGTTTTGGGAACATTTTCACGATGTTCTCAGAGTGTTTTGGAACATTTTCACGTTGTTCTCAGATTTTTTGGGAACATTTTCACGATGTTCTCAGAATGTTTAGCAACATTTTCACGATGTTCTCAGAATGTTTTGAAACATTTTCACGATGTTCTCAGAATGTTTGGAACATTTTCACGATGGTCTCAGTGTTGTGGAACATTTTCACGATGTTCTCCGAATGTTTTGGAACATTTTCACGATGTTCTCAGAATGTTTTGGGAACATTTTCACGATGTTCTTAGAGTGTTGTGGAACATTTTCACGATGTTCTCAGAATGTTTTGGAACATTTTCACGACGTTCTCAGAATGTTTTGGGAACATTTTCACGATGTTCTTAGAGTGTTGTGGAACATTTTCACGATGTTCTCAGAATGTTTTGGGAACATTTTCACGATGTTCTTAGAGTGTTGTGGAACATTTTCACGATGTTCTCAGAATGTTTTGGAACATTTTCACGATGTTCTCAGAATGTTTTGGGAACATTTTCACGATGTTCTTAGAGTGTTGTGGAACATTTTCACGATGTTCTCAGAATGTTTTGGAACATTTTCACGACGTTCTCAGAATGTTTTGGGAACATTTTCACGACGTTCTCAGAATGTTTTGGGAACATTTTCACGATGTTCTCAGAATGTTTTGGAACATTTTCACGATGTTCTCAGAATGTTTTGGGAACATTTTCACGATGTTCTCAGAGTGTTTTGGAACATTTTCACGATGTTCTCAGAGTGTTTTGGAACATTTTCACGTTGTTCTCAGATTTTTTGGGAACATTTTCACGATGTTCTCAGAATGTTTTGGAACATTTTCACGATGTTCTCAGAATGTTTTGGAACATTTTCACGATGTTCTCAGAATGTTTTGGAACATTTTCACAATGTTCTCAGAATGTTTTGGAACATTTTCACAATGTTCTCAGAATGTTTTGGAACATTTTCACAATGTTGTCAGAATGTTGTGGAACATTTTCACGATGTTCTCAGTGTTTTGGAACATTTTCACGATGTTCTCAGATGTTTTGGAACATTTTCACGATGTTCTCAGAATGTTTTGGAACATTTTCACGACGTTCTCAGAATGTTTTGGAACATTTTCACGATGTTCTCAGAGTGTTTTGGAACATTTTCACGATGTTCTCAGATTTTTTGGAACATTTTCACGATGTTCTCAGTGTTTTGGAACATTTTCACGATGTTCTCAGATGTTTTGGAACATTTTCACGATGTTCTCAGTGTTTTGGAACATTTTCACGATGTTCTCAGTGTTTTGGAACATTTTCACAATGTTCTCAGTGTTTTGGAACATTTTCACAAGTCATTCTTAGTCACATGGGTCGTCAGTAACGTGACTCAGATACGTGTCAAGTTCTACAACTCACTTCCTGTGAAGACAGAAGTTTATTTTGCAAAGACGGCAGAGGAAACGTAGTCATGATGAGCTGTGTTCTGAAGATGATTTAATATTTCAGTTTAATAACAGGTTTATAATTTATGATGAACTGACAGACGGATCAATATTTCCTCTCAGATTTCAGTCTGTTGATCTCAGATCAGTTTAATACTGTTTCTGACACCAGACACATGATTTATTATAAACAGCCCAAAACTACTCAATATATATTTATATATACACACACTGTTATTATAACAATAGTATTGAGAGATTACAGGATAGATTTTCATTAAATAAAATAATAAATTCAAAGAGATATCACATGAGTATTATGAGTGATATGTGTAGTACTTTGTTGTAATATTTAAGAGTACAGTCTCGTTGATTTGGTGCTATCTTGCAGTAATATACCCGGTAATAACCGGTATAACCAGTAATAACCCGGGTTATTACCGGGTTATTACTGGTTATAACCCGGGTTATTACCGGTTATTACTGGTTATAACCCGGTTATTACTGGTTATACCGGTTATTACCGGGTTATTAACAGGATAAATAAGGCGGGAGCAGGTCGGATAGGACAATAAGGATCCTTAAAACCAGATCCGGTTAGACCCGCAACAACATCATCATCATCATCATCATCATCATCAGCTGCAGCATCCCAAAAGGAGAGGAACCCCCCCCCCCCCACCTCCTCCGGCTTCCATTTTACACACACACACACACACACACACACACACACACACACACACACACAGGGAATGTGTCGCACGCGAACACGGAGCAGCTGAATGTTTGTTTTTCCTCTCGTTCTCCTGCAGACAGCGTTCAGGGCTGAATCCCCCGATCACAACCGGATCAATACCTTTGATATTGATGATCTCTATCAGTCCGATGATGACATCAATAATGACAATAACAATACTTCATGCATAGAGAACAGATCTTACTCTGATGTTCTGCTTATTATCGATATAATTCATATTCATATGATATAGATCCCTCCGCCGTGATGCGGCCCGGCACACACACACACACACACGCGCACACAGCCTTCTAACACGAATCACCGACACACGCACACACACACACACACCTCGAGCAGAGAGCACGACTCGGGACAGAGAAGAGGAAGAGGAAGCAGGACGGTGAGATGTGATGAAGATGTTCGTACCTTATTCACGAGGTCCATCCTGCCGCCTGTCGAGAGGAGAGAGATGAGAGAGAGGAGAGGGAGGAGAGGGAGGAGGGAGATGAGAGGAGAGGAGAGAGAGGAGAGAGAGGACAGGAGGAGGGAGAGGAGGGAGAGGAGAGAGAGGAGAGGGAGGAGGGAGGAGGAGGGGGGCTGGGGGGCGTCATGTAGTAGGAGGTGATGACGATGATGATGAAGGCCTGTAGAAATAGTGAATCTATCAATGAATATATTAATATATAAGATATCAAATTCAACTTATTTATATCAAATTAACCAAAATTACAAAAGTCATTAAATATATATATATATATATATATATACATAAATATATATATATACATATTTATATATATATGTATATTAGGGGTGTAACGGGTCACAAAACTCACGGTTGGGTTCGGTACGATACAGTGGCGCCACGGTTCGGTACGTTTCAATTCAGTAGAAAACTATAAATGCCAGAGAAATGTACTTGATTTTAAAATATATTTATTCATTACAACTGTCATAAAGTTATTCTTTGACTTTGAACAATGATGGAACTAAACTTGAGTGACCATCTTCTGGGGAGTCTTCTGAGCAACACATAAGCATCAAAAACACAACCTGCTCCTTCATGTGATGTAGTATTGTTACTTACATCTTGCAAAAGAGATTTTTCATCTCAATGGGACTACCTGGTTAAATAAAAGTTAAAATTTTTTTTTTTTTTTCATTTTTATTCAAACGTATTGTTCGGTTCGTCATGCGTACCGAACCGTGAGCCTCGTACGGTTCAATACGAATACGCGTATCGTTACAGTCCTAGTATATATATATATATATATATATATATATTTATTTTTAATGCAATACATAATAAAAATAAAAACAACAATAATAATTCAACATAATAATGATTAATAATTAATTATGACTTTCTATCTCATAGATATGACTTTCCATATATATTGCTCTAAACCAGGGGTGTCAAACTCATTTTCACTCTGGGGCCACATCTGTCATGGGAGTTAACAGGTAGGACCCAAACGCAAGACCACAGGAGACCGAAGTTAGTGGAAACAGGTTTTATTTAGCCTGACTAAAGACAGGAAGGTGTGGAGCCCGTGGTCCGACACCAGAGTAGGCAGATCGACGGTGTGAGTCCCGTGGCTCGACACCGGAGAGCTGGCAGCTTGACGGCGTGTGTAGTCCGTGGAACACCACGGCGGGCAGAGCGGCGGAGTGTAATCCGTAGAACACAAGGAGGGCAGAGGATGCCACGGGGTTGAAGCGGGTGAAAGACGGTACGACCTGACCACCCCAGACTGCAGGACCAGAGTTTATATCGTGACCGGGGACTCATTAGTGGGCCCTGAGTCTGGTGTGTCAGGCTGCAGGAGGTGATCGGCTGGAGTGTCCTCAGCTGTGCACAATCAAGGGTGTGGCCATGGGAGGTGTCTGGAGGCAGAGGACAAACACAGAGCACATGGCACACAATAACAAACAGGGGAATGACAGGACACATGAGGAGAGGAGATCAGGGGAAACACACAACAGGTCAGACAGGGATCCTGGATCCTGACAACATCAGCATCACGGTCGCCCTCAAGGGGCCGGTTGTAAATGTAAGACGGTGTAAATGTAACTACTACTAACATATTTAGTTTAGTTTCCCGGGATATCTGTGACTTCCTCAACACCTACTTAGCAGAAATCTCTTTTTTCCATGGTTAATGGCGGACAGTTGAACGGCTTTCAGGGCGCGTCCAGTGCGAATGAACACAAAATAGCCCCCGGCGAGACCGGCGGCGCAAATGGCTCATCTCATAATTTCAACCATGGGGATATTTTTATTTTCACATCTAACTTTTAATATTTGTAAAAAAAATAAATAAATAAAAAAAAAAAAAATCTTTTTTTTTTTGCTGGGGGATTCGCGGGCCAAATAAAATGACGTGGCGGGCCGAATTCGGCCCGCGGGCCGTATGTTTGACACCCCTGCTCTAAACCAACGTTTGTTTTGTTGAGTTACAGATTAATTTATCAGGAGACCCGGTGTGAGGCTACACGTCTTTTATTGTGGAGGGGTACTAACCGGAAGCGACTCTTATTGCAGTGAGCTTGAGCCGCAGAGGCCGGAAGCAGCAGAGGAGCTAAACGTGTTGATTTTACAGAGTTTTTAAAGTTTGTAGCTTGTTCGATCCGGACGGTTCTGAAGTGATGGAGACATCCGGGTACTTTTAGCTGTTAGGTGCTAGCTGTTAGCTTCAGGTACCGTTTAGTCTCCATTAAAACATGTCTTCAGGAGACTACAGAGCGACTTTTCTCTACCAGCTGCCGCCCTCCGTCCTCTGGAAGTTCTTCCGGGTCATGGACGGACTGTCGGACCTGGACTGGACCCGCTTCGGTGAGTCAGGACCAGGACCAGAACCAGGAGCTTCTGCAGCTGCTAACGGCTAAAAATGTGTAATGTTAACTGTAGCTGCTAATGGCTAACAAGTTGTAATGCTAACGTTACTCTGTGAACAAGTAACGTTAAGTATTTTTTATTTTATTTTATTATACTATATTGATCCCTTTAAGGGGGAAATTAGTCTCTGCATTTGACCCATCCCTGTATACAGGGAGCAGTGGGCTGCCCAAGACAGGTGCCCGGGGAGTACACAAGTAGCATTAAGTACACAAGTAACGTTAAGTACACTGTAATGTTAAGTACACAAGTAACGTTAAGTACACAAGTAACGTTAAGTACACTGTAACGTTAAGTACACAAGTAGCATTAAGTACACTGTAACGTTAAGTACACTGTAACGTTAAGTACACAAGTAACATTAAGTACACAAGTAACGTTAAGTACACAAGTAACGTGAAGTACACTGTAACGTTAAGTACACAAGTAACGTTAAGTACACAAGTAACGTTAAGTACACTAATAACGTTAAGTACACAAGTAACGTTAAGTACACTGTAACGTTAATTACACTGCAACGTTAAGTACACAAGTAACATTAAGTACACAGTAACGTTAAGTACACCAGTCATGTTAAGTACACTGTAACGTTAAGTACACAAGTAACGTTAAATACACTGTAACGTTAAGTACACCAGTAATGTTAAGTACACAAGTAACATTAAGTACACCAGTAATGTTAAGTACACCAGTCATGTTAAGTACACTGTAACGTTAGGTACACAAGTAACGTTAAGTACACTGTAACGTTAAGTACACTAACGTTAAGTACACAAGTAACATTAAGTACACTGTAACGTTAAGTACACCAGTCATGTAAAGTACACTGTAACGTTAGGTACACAAGTAACGTTAAGTACACTGTAACGTTAAGTACACCAGTAATGTTAAGTACACTGTAACATTAAGTACACTGTAACATTAAGTACACTGTAACGTTAAGTACACTGTAACGTTAAGTACACCAGTAATGTTAAGTACACCAGTCATGTTAGGTACACTGTAACGTTAGGTACACTGTAACGTTAGGTACACAAGTAACGTTAAGTACACTGTAACGTTAAGTACACCAGTAATGTTAAGTACACCAGTCATGTTAAGTACACTGTAACGTTAGGTACACAAGTAACGTTAGGTACACAAGTAACGTTAAGTACACTGTAACGTTAAGTACACAAGTAACGTTAAGTACACTGTAACGTTAAGTACACCAGTAACGTTAAGTACACCAGTAACGTTAACTACACAGGTACCATTAAGTGCTCCAGTAACGTTAAGTACACTGTAACGTTAAGTACACTGTAACATTAAGTACACAAGTAACGTTAACAAGGTGTAATGCTATTGTGTGAACAAGTAACGTTAAGTACACGAGTATTCTCCTGATACTGAAGTAAAAGTATATTAGTATTACCCCGATACTGAGGTAAAAGTACACTAGTATTATCCTGATACTGAAGTAACAGGACACTATTATTAAAATAGCTGTATTATGTATATTAAAGTGTTAAAAACTACTCTAACTAAAACTAAACTAACCCTAACCCTGCTAGTTTGTGAAGATCAATAGTTTGATCTTCATCAACAATAGATCATCATCATTTATTAGAAGATTAATCTTGTGTGAATAACTCAAGCTGTCAGATGAATATAGTAAAAACTACAACGTTTAAGTACAAAGTAGCAGAACATGGAAATAATATGTTCAAGTTCCTTAAAGTAGTATACACAGTACTCTGATTGGCTCTGGTTGGATTCATTGATAAATGCATGTACATGTGTTTGAAGCCTCAGAGGTCCTCTGGGATCAGACCGCCGTACGATTGGCCGAGAAGATCAAGAGGCGGACAGACTGGGTGATGAACCAATGGGAGAACAGGAACGGTTGTGTTGGGGAGCTGATCGACCTGTTGGAGCGTCTGGAGCTGCTCCGCCCCCGTGATGTCATCCTGGGCTGTGAGTTCTCAAACACCACAGCTGACTTCTCTCTCTCTGCAGGGGCCTCCAGTCTGAAGCCTTCCTCACCTCCTCCTCCTCTTCCTCCTCCTCTCTCTGCAGGGGCCTCCAGTCTGAAGCCTTCCTCACCTCCTCCTCCTCTTCCTCAACCCACACAGTCTGAGGCCATGCCCACAATGAGCACCGTCAGACTAAGCTCGACAGGTAACACACACACACAGGTAACACACACACACACACAGGTAACACTCACACAGGTAACACACACACACAGGTAACACTCACACAGGTAACACACACACAGGTAACACTCACACAGGTAACACACACACACAGGTAACACTCACACAGGTAACACACATACAGGTAACACACACACACAGGTAACACTCACACAGGTAACACACACACAGGTAACACTCACACAGGTAACACACACACACACAGGTAACACACACACAGGTAACACTCACACACACAGGTAACACTCACACACACAGGTAACACTCACACACACAGGTAACACACACACACAGGTAACACTCACACAGGTAACACACACACAGGTAACACACACACACAGGTAACACTCACACAGGTAACACACACACAGGTAACACTCACACAGGTAACACAGACACAGGTAACACACACACACACACAGGTAACACACACACACACAGGTAAAACACACACAGGTAACACTCACACACACAGGTAACACACACACACACACTCACACAGGTAACACACACACAGGTAACACACACACACACACAGGTAACACACACACAGGTAACACACACACAGGTAACACTCACACACACAGGTAACACACACACACACTCACACAGGTAACACTCACACACACAGGTAACACACACACACAGGTAACACACACACAGGTAACAATCACACACACAGGTAACACACACACAGGTAACACACACACAGGTAACACTCACACAGGTAACACTCACACAGGTAACACACACACACAGGTAACACTCACACAGGTAACACACACAGACACAGGTAACACTCACACAGGTAACGCACACACACACAGGTAACACACACAGGTAACACACACACACACACAGGTAACACACACACAGGTAACACACACACAGGTAACACTCACACAGGTAACACTCACACAGGTAACACTCACACAGGTAACACACACACAGGTAACACACACAGGTAACACACACACAGGTAACACTCACACAGGTAACACTCACACAGGTAACACACACACACACAGGTAACACACACACACACACAGGTAACACTCACACAGGTAACACACACACACACACAGGTAACACACACACACACACAGGTAACACACACACAGGTAACACACACGCAGGTAACACTCACAGAGGTAACACACACACACACAGGTAACACACACACACAGGTAACACACACAGGTAACACTCACACAGGTAACACACACACACACAGGTAACACACACGCAGGTAACACACACGCAGGTAACACGCACACAGGTAACACTCACAGGTAACACACACACAGGTAACACACACACAGGTAACACTCACAGGTAACACTCACACAGGTAACACAGAGGTAACACACACAGGTAACACTCACAGGTAACACTCACACAGGTAACACACACACAGGTAACACACACACAGGTAACACTCACACAGGTAACACACACAGGTAACACACACACAGGTAACACGCACACAGGTAACACGCACACAGGTAACACTCACACAGGTAACACTCACACTTGTTCTTCATCTCCTGCTCTTCATTCAATAGATGGAGGAGGAAGCCGCCTACCCAGACCGGCCCCGCCCCCCCCCAATCTGCAATCTGACCTTCACCAACCCGCCCAGGTAACACACACACACACACACACACACACACACTTACACGGTGATGTTCTAATATACTGATGATGATGATGTCGCCCCTCAGCCCCCCCCGGTGGTGACGAGCAGCAGCGGGGTGATGTGCTGGTCGTATGAAGAGGTGCATGCTGGGACAGTGGGGTTCTCCCCCTCCCTGCAGGTGGGGGAGGGGGGGTTTGGAGTCGTGTACAGAGCGTCTCTGAGGAACACCGACTGTGCTGTCAAGAGACTCAAACAGGTCAGCCAACCACAGCGCAGATCACACATGAGTCACATCACTGATCAATAACTATGGATCACGTGTGTGTTTCTATTGGCTGTCCTCATAGAGGAGTTTGACATGGCCGCACCTTTATTACCTGAGTTTCCTCCAGTCAGAGGGTTTCTACATGTGTCACTGACAGGAAGTGGACTGTGATTGGTCACAGCTGTTGTTGTTTTTGTTGTTGTAGGACTGTCTGCTGGACTGGACTCTGCTGAAGGAGAGCTTTCAGACTGAAGTGGACCAACTGTCAAAGTGAGCATATATATATTATACTTATATATATTTATATATATATATATATATTAGGGGTGTAACGGTTGGGTACGATACAGTGGAGCCACGGTTCGGTACGTTTCGGTACAGTAGAAACTATAAATGCCAGAGAAATGTACTTGATTTTAAAATATATTTATTCATTACAACTAACATCATAAAGTTATTCTTTGACTTTGAACAATGATGGAACTATACCTGAGTGACCATCTTCTAGGGCAGTGGTTCTCAAACTTTTTCTGTCTTGCCCCACTTTGGAGGAAGAAAGATGTTCACGCCCCACCGCCCCAACTAAATAGTAACAGAATGGTTCATGTTGAATTTTTATTGAAACAACATTTTGTGACTCCTCTGTCTGTGCTTTTTCAAATAATAGAATAAAGAAAATTGCAATCACTTAAGGAAACCAGATTGCTCCATCAGACAAAAACAAATAACATGTGTAATCACTTTGTTAGAACAATGCAAATAAAGTTATATCTGCAAAAAATAACTACAATTTGGCAAAAAATAGCTGATTGCAATTGGCTGCAATTAACCTGTTTTGCACGAAACATCTTTTCAAGATAACAATAAAGTGCAACCTGTGAAGAACTAAACTAAATGAGTTTCATACTCTCCGCAGCTAGTTCAGACATAAAGCACAGACTGGTCTCCTCGTCTCCGACCGCGTTCACTGAACCAGAGCCAGAGAGGCGTCACGTGTTCTTCTTGCTGCTTGCTGTTCGTCTCGGATGCGTCGCTGGCGGCTGCTTTTCTGTTCCCTCCAAATGTCTCTTCATTTGGAAATATGTATTTATTAGTGCTGGGCAAATTATTGCGTTATTATCGCGTTAACGCATTAATTAATTAACGCCGACAATTATTTTATCGCGTGTTAACGAACATCTGTTTGTGTGGCATCTCTTCCTGTTTCCTTCACCTACACTCCCCTGGGTCCTAAGTCCCTCCACGTACAGCTTCTTATCATCCTCTATGTACCAACGTACATTTATAACAAACACCACATTGCACATGTGTCTGACCACAATACCAACAAAAGGAAAAGAGAAATGATTAATTTAAATGATTGTTTTTGAGTTTTTAAAGTGTTTTGTTTGTAATATGTATAATAAGCATCATTTAGTATCACTACTGAGAATTTAACAAACATGAAAAATAAAAATACCGTCTGAATATCTATGATCAGAATCATTATAACTGTGTTATAACTGCTGCTGTGTAAAGGGAACACTGCTGCTAACAACAACCTGATGTGTTTAAAGTGTTTACACACAATGTTATTCACCTTTAGTTCATAGAGCAGCACTTTAAAATAAAAGTGCACAATACACTACTTTATAATTCATTATTGACCTTTGCCATAACAATGCGATTAATCGTGATTACACATTGTAATCGTTGCCAGCACTAGTGTTTATATATTTCTACCTGTGTTTGTGTTCATGAGATGTGATCACAGCTTGTTGTTCAGGTTCAGACATCCCAACATCGTGGATCTGTTGGGCTTCAGTGAAGGACCAGGATCAGTGTGTCTGATCTACAGCTACATGGAGCTCAGATCACTGGAGGACCAGCTGCACAATGTAACACACACACACACACACATATATATACACACACACACACAATGTAACACACACACGTCTACACACACACACACACACACACACACACATATATATATATACACACAGACACAATGTAACACACACATCTACACACACACACATATATACACACACACAATGTAACAAACACAACGTAACACACACAACGTAACAAACACAATGTAACACACACAATGTAACAAACACAATGTAACACACACAATGTAACACACACAATGTAACACACACAATGTAACACACACAATGTAACAAACACAATGTAACACACACAATGTAACAAACACAATGTAACACACACAATGTAACAAACACAATGTAACACACACAATGTAACACACACAATGTAACAAACACAATGTACCAAACACAATGTAACACACACACACACACACACAATGTAACAAACACAATGTAACACACACAATGTAACAAACACAATGTAACACACACAATGTAACAAACACAATGTAACACACACAATGTAACAAACACAATGTAACAAACACAATGTAACACACACAATGTAACAAACACAATGTAACAAACACAATGTAACACACACAATGTAACACACACAATGTAACACACACAATGTAACAAACACAATGTAACACACACAATGTAACAAACACAATGTAACACACACAATGTAACACACACAATGTAACACACACAATGTAACAAACACAATGTACCAAACACAATGTAACACACACACACACACACACACAATGTAACAAACACAATGTAACACACACAATGTAACAAACACAATGTAACACACACAATGTAACACACACAATGTAACAAAGACAATGTAACACACACAATGTAACACACACACAATGTAACACACACAATGTAACAAACACAATGTAACACACACAATGTAACACACACAATGTAACACACACAATGTAACAAACGTAACACACAATGTAACACACACACAATGTAACACAAACACAACGTAACACACACAATGTAACACAACGTAACACACATATATACACACACAATGTAACACAAACAATGTAACACAAACACAACTTAACACACACAACGTAACACACAATGTAACAAACACAATGTAACACACACTGTACGTGTTTTAAGAGTTTCCATCCTCATGTCCTGGTGTGTGTGTGTGTGTGCTCTCTCAGGAGTGTGTGTGTCTGTCCTGGTCTCAGAGAGTCGGTGTGGTTAAAGGAGCCTCAGCAGCGCTGCAGTTCCTTCACTTCCCCCCCGACGGTCACAGGGCTCTGATCCACGGAGACGTGAAGAGGTCTGCAGACGATCCTGGTCTCTGCCAACACCACGATCCAGTTAGACCGGCTCTGAATTCTGAGGTCTTGTGTCCATCTTTGTCTCCGCAGCTCAAACATCCTGTTGGACCGCCACCTGGTGGCCAAGCTGGCCGACTTCGGTTTGGCTCGGTTTGCGTGTCGCGGCTCGTTGGGACGCTCGGCGGCTCAGACGGCGTCGGTGGGTAAAACGGAGACGGTCAGAGGAACGCTGGCGTACCTCCCCGTCGAATACGTGAGGGACGGACAGCTGGGGACGGCTGTGGATGTCTACAGCTTCGGAGTGGTGAGACACCGCAGGGGCTCATGGGAAATGTAGTTAGTTCACCTGACACAGAAGATCTCCGCTGGGATCATCAAAGACATCAAATCCTGATTCCTCTAATCGTGATCCCCTCTAGTCCTGATCTCCTCTAGTCCTGATCTCCTCTAGTCCTGATCCCCTCTAGTCCTGATCCCTCTAGTCCTGATCCCTCTAGTCCTGATCCCTCTAGTCCTGATCTCCTCTAGTCCTGATCCCCTCTAGTCCTGATCTCCTCTAGTCCTGATCCCTCTAGTCCCGATCTCCTCTAGTCCTGATCTCCTCTAGTCCTGATCCCTCTAGTCCTGATCTCCTCTAGTCCTGATCCCTCTAGTCCTGATCTCCTCTAGTCCTGATATCTAATTCTGATCACCTCTAGTCCTGATCCCCTCTAGTCCTGATCTCCTCTAGTCCTGATCTTCTCTAGTCCTGATCCCCTCTAGTCCTGATCTTCTCTAGTCCTGATCCCCTCTAGTCCTGATCTTCTCTAGTCCTGATCTCCTCTAATCCTGATCTCCTCTAGTCCTGATCTCCTCTAGTCCTGATCCCATCTAGTCCTGATCTCCTCTAGTCCTGATATCTAATCCTGATCCCCTCTAGTCCTGATATCTAATCATGATCCCCTCTAGTCCTGATATCTAATCCTGATCTCCTCTAGTCCTGATCTTCTCTAGTCCTGATCTCCTCTAGTCCTGATCCCCTCTAGTCCGGATCCCCTCTAGTCCTGATTTCCTCTAGTCCTGATATCTAATCCTGATCCCCTCTAGTCCTGATATCTAATCCTGATCCCCTCTAGTCCTGATATCTAATCCTGATCTCCTCTAGTCCTGATCCCCTCTAGTCCTGATATCTAATCCTGATCCCCTCTAGTCCTGATCCTGATGTTGTGGTCTGAGTCCTGGTCTTGGTCCATCCTAAATCAATCCACAATGTCATGAGCACAGTGATGTCATCGTATCTCATGACATCACACATCTCGTGTGTTTCAGGTCTTGTTGGAGGTTCTGACGGGACGTCGAGCTCTGGAGACGGACAGGAAGTCAGGAGAGACATACCTGGTGAGAACACACACACATCAACACGCACTCAGACACACACACAGACAGACACACTGTGATGAATGTCTCAGTGATGTGTTTCTGGTTGTGTAGAAGGACCTGGTGGAGGAGGTTGAGGACTGGAGGAACCAGCTGGACCACCGGCTGATCTCAGGTCAGTCTGTGTGTATTTGTATCAGCTGATATTCCTGTTTGTTACCTCAACTGCTGTACTCATGATGTGTCTTCAGGGGGCGCAGCAGAACCAGCCTGCTGCATGGAGGTGGTGGATCTGGCCTGCAGGTGTCTGGACAAGAAGAGGAAGAAGAGACCAGCAATGCCAGAGGTCAGAAAGACTTGTTCAAGGTG
>CM051697.1:250000-265000 GCA_028022725.1 Lycodopsis pacificus | reverse complement strand
CCTCTGTCTGGGATTCAGCCAGACCCCCACCCTCACCTGCTGCCCCCCCGACCACCACAGCTGCCCCCCGCCCAGGATGCACAGCTGGAAGAGGCCACCAGGAGCCTCCACAAGGCCCTCGCCCTGGAAGGTAAGCACCAACCAATCTTGTTCCATCACGGAGCTGAGAAACACTCAAGTCTGCCATAAAACAGCCCGCCGTCAACACTCAAGTCTGACATAAAACAGCCCGCCGTAAACACTCAAGTCTGCCATAAAACAGCGCGCCGTCAACACTCAAGTCTGCCATAAAACAGCCCTCCGTCAACACTTAAGTCTGCCATAAAACAGCCCGCCGTCAACACTCAAGTCTGCCATAAAACAGCCCGCCGTAAACACTCAAGTCTGCCATAAAACAGCCCGCCGTCAACACTCAAGTCTGCCATAAGACAGCCCGCCGTAAACACTCAAGTCTGCCATAAAACAGCCCGCCGTCAACACTCAAGTCGGCCATAAAACAGCCCGCCGTAAACACTCAAGTCTGCCATAAAACAGCCCGCCGTCAACACTCAAGTCTGCCATAAAACAGCCCGCCGTAAACACTCAAGTCTGCCATAAAACAGCCCGCCCTAAACACTCAAGTCTGCCATAAAACAGCCCGCCGTAAACACTCAAGTCTGCCATAAAACAGCCCGCCGTAAACACTCAAGTCTGCCATAAAACAGCCCGCCGTAAACACTCAAGTCTGACATAAAACAGCCCGCCGTAAACACTCAAGTCTGCCATAAAACAGCCCTCCGTCAACACTCAAGTCTGCCATAAAACAGCCCGCCGTCAACACTCAAGTCTGCCATAAAACAGCCCTCCGTCAACACTCAAGTCTGCCATAAAACAGTCTGCCATAAAACAGCCCTCCGTCAACACTCAAGTCTGCCATAAAACAGCCCTCCGTCAACACTCAAGTCTGCCATAAAACAGTCTGCCATAAAACAGCCCTCCGTCAACACTCAAGTCTGCCATAAAACAGTCTGCCATAAAACAGCCCTCCGTCAACACTCAAGTCTGCCATAAAACAGCCCTCCGTCAACACTCAAGTCTGCCATAAAACAGCCCTCCGTAAACACATAAAACAGCAGTCAGCTGAAAAACATACGAGTCTGCCATTAATGCAGAGTCTCAAAACACCAAGGCTGTGGTGGAATAGTGAGCGGTATTGAACCACTGATGAATCATCAGATTGACAGTAGTTCATGTGTAAAATCATGTTACGCAAAGACATTCTCCTCAGACCCCGCAGTACCTGGTGGAGACTTTACTTAATTTTATATCTCTTTTCATTGTTCACTAACAACAAACATGGGGCCTAAGTGGAGCTGCTTGACCCCCTTAGGGCCCAGACCTCGGTGCAGCACCCCTCACCTCACCTGATGCTCTGTCAATGAACAGATTTAATCTTAAATTCAGCAGGTTTTAAATCAGAATCTATGGAGAAAAAATCTCATGAATCTTTAATGATATGTAGATGAAACTGGGTCACTGCAGCAAAAACAGACTTCATGTCTGCTGCATGAAGGATTCTGTTGTTTAGTATAACGCCACCTGGTGGGAGTCAACAGAATGGATCACACACTAGACTCGATTGATATGCAGGTTTGGACCAATGCTGGAGGCACTAAGACAAAGTAGAGTTGTAGGTTAATCTTTGAGGTGTGTGTGATCGACAGGTCTGAGGGACTGGTACCTGAGGAACACGATAGGCTCCACCCACCAAAACGCTGCCAATGGAAAGGTCAACGCAGGGGTCAACACTAAGGTGAACGGGGTGGTGAAAGGTCAGGCCGGAGGGGGAGGAGCTCTGCAAAGCAGAAGAAGGACTCACGGTGTGATCCAGCAGTCGACCTATCAGACGGAGACGAGTCATCATCACAATCTGCAGCATCACAAAAACACGCTGCCGCATTCAGCCACGTTCCACGGTCACCCGCTGCACGGCAGGTAGGAGTCGGCTCACCTGCACAGGTACCGATCCAGCTGTGAGAACACCTGTACCTGACCAGCTGACTCTCTCTCTCTCAGGTCTATGGACAGCTCTCTCTACCACGACTCCTTCCTTCCTCAGACACAGGAAGACCAGCCGTCTCCTGGAACTCTGGTCTGACTCACCGACCAATCAGGACGCAAACAGACCAATCCCGGGCTGGCTTCCTGGGACCAACACCTTCCAGGAGAACCTGCTTCTCTCTTACTTCACCTGAAACCCCGCCCACCATGACGTCGCATGAAGGATGATGATGTCACTGTCCTGTTGGAGGCTGCAGTTTGACCTCAGGGTGGAGTCCCAGGTGTTACTGCTCAACCCCCAAAGGGTTTCTGGGTAAAAAACACATGTGAAACGTTTAAAACTGAACTGCAGGTTTTTTAAATAATTTTTCTACAACGTCTTTAATCTGTTATCCGCTCAGACAATCAGGACAAAACCAGAGTTTTATATCAGCCTTTGATGATGATGAAGAAACTGTTTGAGGACAGATAATCACCAGCTCAAACCAGCAGACCTTTTGATGAACTTTAAGTGATCAGGTGACCTGTTTGATCCCTCAGGTGAGTCCAGACAGAAACCAGCAGGTGAGACTCTTCAGGTATTCTTAGTTTGGACTCAACATCTCTGCACTAAGAGAACATGACAACATGAGAACAGATCGCTCACTTACATCGATGACTTCCTCCTTCCCTGAACCCTGCGACGAACTACTATCACCAATAACACCAGTAACAACACTAACAATAACACCAGTAACAACACTAACAATAACACCAATAACACCAGTAACAACACTAACAATAACACCAGTAACAACACTAACAATAACACCAATAACACCAGTAACAACACTAACAATAACACCAATAACACCAGTAACAACACTAACAATAACACCAATAACACCAGTAACAACACTAACAATAACACCAGTAACAACACTAACAATAACACCAATAACACCAGTAACAACACTAACAATAACACCAGTAACAACACTAACAATAACACCAGTAACAACACTAACAATAACACCAGAAACAACACTAACAATAACACCAGTAACAACACTAACAATAACACCAATAACACCAGTAACAACACTAACAATAACACCAGTAACAACAGTAACAATAACACCAATAACACCAGTAACAACACCAACAATAACACCAATAACAACACTAACAATAACACCAATAACAACACTAACAATAACACCAATAACACCAATAACAACACTAACAATAACACCAGTAACAACACTAACAATAACACCAATAACACCAGTAACAACACTAACAATAACACCAATAACACCAGTAACAACACTAACAATAACACCAGTAACAACACTAACAATAACACCAATAACACCAGTAACAACACTAACAATAACACCAGAAACAGCACTAACAATAACACCAGTAACAACACTAACAATAACACCAGTAACAACACTAACAATAACACCAATAACACCAGTAACAACACTAACAATAACACCAATAACACCAGTAACAACACTAACAATAACACCAGTAACAATAACACCAATAACACCACCAACAATAACACCAATAACAACACTAACAATAACACCAATAACAACACTAACAATAACACCAATAACACCAATAACAACACTAACAATAACACCAGTAACAACACTTACAATAACACCAATAACACCAGTAACAACACTAACAATAACACCAATAACAACACTAACAATAACACCAATAACATCAGTAACAACACTAACAACACTAACAATAACACCAATAACACCAATAACAACACTAACAATAACACCAATAACAATACTAACAATAACACCAGTAACAATAACAACAGTAACAATAGCAACAGTAACAATAGCAACAGTAACAATAACAACATTAACAATAACAACAGTAACAATAACAACAATAACACCAGCAACAATAACAATAAAACCAGTAACAATAACACCAGTAACAATAGCAACAGTAACAACAGTAACAATAACACCAGTAACAATAACAACAGTAACAATAACACCAGTAACAATAACAACAGTAACAATAACATTAACAATAACAACAGTAACAATAACACCAGTAACAATAACATTAACAATAACAACAGTAACAATAACAACAGTAACAATAACACCAGTAACAATAACACCAGTAACAATAGCAACAGTAACAATAACACTAGTAACAATAACAACAGTAACAATAACACCAGTAACAATAACACCAGTAACAATAGCAACAGTAACAATAACACTAGTAACAATAACAACAGTAACAATAACACCAGTAACAATAACACCAGTAACAATAACAACAGTAACAATAACACCAGTAACAATAACAACAGTAACAATAACATTAACAATAACAACAGTAACAATAACACCAGTAACAATAACATTAACAATAACAACACTAACAATAACAACACTAACAATAACACCAGTAACAATAACAACAGTAACAATAACATCAGTAACAATAACACTAGTAACAATAACAACAGTAACAATAACACCAGTAACAATAACAACAGTAACAATAGCAACAATGACAATAGCAACACTAACAATAACACCAGTAACTATAGCAACAGTAACAATAACAACAGTAACAATAACACCAGTAACAATAACAACATTAACAATAATAACAATATCAACACTAACAATAACAACAGTAACAATAACATTAACAATAACAACAGTAACAATAACACCAGTAACAATAACATTAACAATAACAACACTAACAATAACAACACTAACAATAACACCAGTAACAATAACAACAGTAACAATAACATCAGTAACAATAACACTAGTAACAATAACAACAGTAACAATAACACCAGTAACAATAACAACAGTAACAATAGCAACAATGACAATAGCAACACCAACAATAACACCAGTAACTATAGCAACAGTAACAATAACAACAGTAACAATAACACCAGTAACAATAACAACATTAACAATAATAACAATATCAACACTAACAATAACAACAGTAACAATAACACCAGTAACAATAACAACAGTAACAATAACATCAGTAACAATAACAACAGTAACAATAGCAACATTAACAATAACAACAGTAACAATAGCAACAATAGCAACACTAACAATAACAACAGTAACAATAACAACAGTAACACCAGTAACTGGACTTCCTGTCTCTGTGAAGACAAGCAGCATCAGGGCTCTAAACTAAAACTTTAAATATAATGTGAGCTATAAAACAGTGTTTGAATTTTAATAATTACAGTATTTATTTATTTATTTATTAATGAGACAAACAAGGATTTAACAAATGAGATGAGCAGGAAACTAAAAGTCATAAATTAATTCACTGACACACTTTAATAAAATAATTACTTCTTAATAATGTTTCTATTATTAATGAGGCCGTTTATGGAATAATGTATCTCAAACAAACAGCCTGCTGATTCGTAATTAACAGAATTAATTCATTTGAGATCAAATTATATTCATTTTTAGAATCTGGATTCACTATTTCACTGATTTTGAATATTATTAATGACACACCTGTTTATTAGTTATTGATCCGATCAATGTGATCAGTTCTGAGAGGGTCGGTTCACACCTGGTGTCCTCTTACACAGAAGACCTTGATGTGGCCCAGACCACTTCTGAATGTGGTCTGATGGATCAGGTCTCTGTCATGAGTCCTGATGGAACCAGGTCTGAATCCAGATCCAGTCTGAGAGCAATAAGAGGACCAGGGAGTCCACGATGTGTTCTGAACCTTTTCAGGATCAAAATCATTTGCAGCGACAATCCGACGATGATGTCCCGGTGTCGATCGATCCTCGATCGACTGCACTGAGCCGGTTCTGTAATGAGCTTTAGAACTCTTTTATACGAATGTCCCTGAACTCAACATAAATGAAATGCAATTTTAAAAGAAATGTCTGATGATGTCACGGAGACTTTGATGATGCATCGACGTGTTGATGATGTAATATTGATTATGAATCAATAACATGTGTCTCGGTGTTGTGATGTGTTTTAGTTCTTCACACAAACTCTGAAGCTGCCGTCACATTAAAACACATGATCATTAGGTATAAATACACACATATACTACACACATATGTGTGTATTATGTTGTGTTCAAGAACACAAAAAACTGATATGAATACTGCAGTACTACTATTTAATACTATCAGTACTAGTATTTAATACTATCAGTACTAGTATATAATACTATCAGTACTACTATTTAATACGATCGGTACTAGTATTTAATACTATCAGTACTACTATTTAATACTATCAGTACTAGTATATAATACTATCAGTACTACTATTTAATACTATCAGTACTACTATTTAATAATATCAGTACTAGTATATAATACTATCACTACTAGTATATAATACTATCAGTACTACTATTTAATACTATCAGTACTAGTATATAATACTATCAGTACTACTATTTAATACTATCAGTACTACTATTTAATAATATCAGTACTAGTATATAATACTATCAGTCCGCAGTAACACAAGCAGAACTGCCAGCCAAACAGATTAGAGTATTTAAAAAGTACAGCAGAGTACTCTACTTGTGTACTAGTACTAGTTGTACCAGTAGTACTTCTGTGGACCTGGTCCCCCTTCAGGTCCAGGACCACCTGTTGTCAGTGTGACATCACAGCCATGATGCGTTCAGGTTCACTATGTACAGTCTAAACTTTCTGTAAAATACTTTTCTATCTTTGTTTGTACTTTTTCACTCGTTCTGGTGTTTGACGTTTCATTTGAATAAATGATTGTAAACGAGATGTTTTTCATTTCTCTTCAATATCCGAACATAATATTTACTCTTTGATTTCTACAATCATGAATTCATAAAAGTGTGTTCTCTTTTCCTCCTCTGTGGGAGGAGCCTGAACGCCACATATACTGTGTATGTATATACTGTGATACAGTATATATCAGTATATATAGATGTGTGTGTGGAGAGGAGAGGAGGTGTGTGTGTGTGTGTGTGTGTGTGTGTGTGTGTGTGTGTGTGTGTGTGTGTGTGTGTGTGTGTGTGTGTGTGTGTGTGTGTGTGTGTGTGTGTGTGTGTGTGTGTGTGTGTGTGTGTGTGTGTGTAGGAGAGGAGAAGGTGTGTGTGTGTGTAGGAGAGGAGAGAAGGAGGTGTGTCTTCATAGTCCTCCCAGGTAAACAGAACTCTTTGTAGCGGGGACATGAAGCCCTTTGACCGGACACATGTAGAGACAAAGGTCGGTGTGTTCTCGGGGCTGAGCAGACCGCAGACCTCATGAAGCAGATTAAACCGGTATACACTTTGAACTATTCTCAAGTTAGCTTCAGTTAGCATCGCTCTGTTAGCTACCGTTTTATAACCCGGGTGGAACTTTTAGTTCGGTTTGGTATCAACTCCGAGGTGACGGTACCGAGACTAACGGTACCGAGACCTGTAGTCCAGTCATTTTAAACACGACGAGAATTTGAGCTCTGAGCTGTTAGACGGCTGCTACACTCACTTCGTAACTTAGAAGCTAACGGTAACCGGAGCTAACGGGAGCTAACCGGAGCTAACGGGAGCTGCTCGTCAGAAAACGTTCAACGCGTCTGTTTATATTTCAGTGATTTTAAAGGACGAAGAGGTCACAAGTAAGTCAGTGAACTCAGTATGCATACATGTATTTATATGTATATATATATATATATATATATATATATATATATATATATATATATATATATAATATATATATATATAAATAATATATATATATATATATATTAGTGCTGGGCAACATTAAAATATTTAATCGCGATTAATCTCATTGTTATGGCAAAGTTCAATAATGAATTATAAAGTAGTGTATTGTGCACTTTTATTTTAAAAGTGCTGCTATATGAACAAAAGGGCAATAACATGCAGGCAGCATATATATATATATATATATATATATATATATATATATATATATATATATATATATATATATATATATATATATATATATAGTGATGGGCAAGTTAACGCGTTCATTTCGCCAATTATTTTATCGCGCGTTAACGCATTTTTTTAATTTATTATAAAAAAAAAAAGTTTTTTATTTTATTTTTTATTGAAAGACAAGAGACAATACATATACATAACAAGAGGATGACAAGAACAGTGGGATACACAACATCCGGTTTCTTCAGACGAACATCCGGTTTTCAGAATAAGATGCCAACAAAGTATGAATTATATTCACATTAAGTATGAAACATGCTGCCTGCATCTCGTGAACCAAATGTTATTGCCCTTTAGTTCATATAGCAGTACTTTCAAAATAAAAGTGCACAATACACTACTTTATAATTCATTATAAAGTAGTATATATATATATATACATACACTTCCCTCTCTCTGGCCAATCACGGGACGCACTGTACACTGAGTCAAGGTGCGTGCCTGTGATTGGTGGAGCAGAGAGAGAGAGAGAGAGGGTTACCTGTCTGCTGACAGGCGATCTTATATTTGCAGGTGGAGCATCGTGCTCTGAATTCAACATGCTGTTTCCATGACAATGAGGCGGCAGTGGACCCCTCTTGTGACACGCTAGTGCTACTTCTCTCTGATTGGTCACCTGCCCTTCAGCATGCAGCTGACCTATCAGGAGCTGAGAGCTCAGCTGAGGCGGAGCTCCAGACTCAGGAAGCTGACGGCCGCTCTGTTTGTTGCTTACAGCGTAAAAACACTGTCTCCGTATGTTTGGAGGAGGATACAGGTAACACAACCACACGCACAGAAACTCAGACACAGAAACACCCACACAAACGCACACACACACAGAGACACACACACAAACACACACACGCACACGCACAGAAACTCAGACACACACACAGACACACACCCACAGAGACAAACACAAACACACACGCACACACCCACAGAGACACACAAACACACGCACACACACACACAGAGACAAACACACGCACAGAAACTCAGACACACACACAGACACACACCCACAGAGACAAACACACACGCACACACCCACAGAGACACACAAACACACGCACACACACACACAGAGACACAAACACACACACGCACAGAAACTCAGACACACACACAGACACACACCCACAGAGACAAACAAACACACACACACCGAGACACACGCGCACACACACAGAGACACAAACACACACAAACACACACAGAGACACAAACACACACAGAGACACACACACAAACACACACACAGAGACACAAACACACACACGCACACACAGAGACACACACACAGCGACAGAGAAACACACGCACCTTCACACAGACACAGCAGGTAATTCTGGGTGTTTGTCGTGTCTTCAGAGGAGTGCAGCAGGTAAACAGCTGGGTGGAGCTAATCTACCTGTGGGCGTGGTCAGCAGCTCCTCCAGCTGTGTGGACAACGTCGAAGGAAAGAAGAGAGACAGCAGGTGTGTGTGTGTTTAACTAGAGTTTAACCAGAGATTAACCAGTGTTTAACCAGAGATTAACTACAGATAAACCAGTGTTTAACCAGTGTTTAACCAGAGATTAACCAGAGATTAACTACAGATAAACCAGTGTTTAACCAGTGATTAACCAGTGTTTAACCAGAGATTAACTACAGATAAACCAGTGTTTAACCAGTGATTAACCAGTGTTTAACCAGAGATTAACTACAGATACACCAGTGTTTAACTAGTGATTAACCAGTGTTTAACCAGTGATTAACCAGAGATTAACTACAGATAAACCAGTGATTAACCAGTGTTTAACCAGTGATTAACCAGTGATTAACCAGTGATTAACCAGAGATTAACTACAGATAAACCAGTGTTTAACCAGTGATTAACTACAGATACACCAGTGTTTAACCAGTGATTAACCTGTGATTAACCAGAGATTAACTACAGATAAACCAGTGTTGAACCAGTGATTAACTACAGATACACCAGTGTTTAACCAGTGATTAACCTGTGATTAACCAGAGATTAACTACAGATACACCAGTGTTTAACTAGTGATTAACCAGAGATTAACCAGAGATTAACTACAGATAAACCAGTGTTTAACCAGTGATTAACTACAGATACACCAGTGTTTAACCAGTGATTAACCTGTGATTAACCAGAGATTAACTACAGATAAACCAGTGTTTAACCAGTGATTAACTACAGATACACCAGTGTTTAACTAGTGATTAACCAGTGATTAACCAGAGATCAACTACAGATAAACCAGTGTTTAACTAGTGATTA
This sequence comes from Lycodopsis pacificus, assembly GCA_028022725.1. Classification (NCBI taxonomy): domain Eukaryota; kingdom Metazoa; phylum Chordata; class Actinopteri; order Perciformes; family Zoarcidae; genus Lycodopsis; species Lycodopsis pacificus. The sequence goes on along the minus strand of CM051697.1, from coordinate 254,672 downwards.
ACCAGTGTTTAACCAGTGATTAACCAGAGATTAACCAGTGATTAACCAGAGATTAACCAGTGTTTAACCAGAGATTAACTACAGATTAACCAGAGATTAACCAGTGTTTAACCAGACGTAAACCAGAGGTAACCCCTAGTTAAAGATAGCTGGATTAACTGTTAATCTGGCTCCATGATCCCGGCTCCTGGTCTTCCAGATCCACTACAGGATGTGGTTCTGTGTCCTCAGGTCTCCGTCAGTGAACAAGGAGTTCCTCCTCAGACTGTCTCGTCTGTTGAAGCTCTTGTTTCCACGGTTCCTGTGTCCAGAGATCGGTCTGCTGGCTCTGCACTCGCTCACCCTGATGTCCAGAACCTTCCTGTCCATCTACGTGGCTGCTCTGGACGGTCCGTTATGTACATGCATATACATGTACACATTATAATCACAGTATTGATCATCAGTACCGTTGATCTCTCAGGTGTGATCGTCAGGTGCATCGTTCAGAAGGACCCTCAGGCCTTCGTGCTGCAGCTCTCTAAGTGGCTCCTCGTTGCGGTTCCTGCGACCTTCATCAACAGCACCATTCGATTCCTGGAAGGTCAGCTGGCCCTCAGGTTCAGGAGCCGATTGGTCGACCACGCCTACCAGCTGTACTTCACCAACCAGGTAACACACAGTCATTAGAGAACCCTTGTTGTAGTCCCTGAATGCCTCACGCTCACCTGTCCCGTGTCCCTGCAGACGTACTACCGGGTCAGTAACATGGACGGTCGTCTGTCTAATCCGGATCAGTCTCTCACTGAGGACATCGTCATGTTTTCAGCTTCAGTCGCTCATCTCTACTCGAACCTGACCAAACCCATCCTGGACGTGGTGGTGACCTGCTACACCCTGCTGCAGACCGCCCAGTCCAAAGGTACACCTGTACACCTAGTACACATGGTCCACATGTTACACCCAGTGCACCTTTGTTCCAGTTTAAACATCTGACGTCCTGATGAAGACTGTCCTCTTCCTCCTTGCAGGAGCAAACACAACATGGCCGTCCATCATTGCCGGCCTGGTGGTGGTGCTCACCGCCAAAGTCCTTCGTTCCTGCTCGCCTCGATTCGGGAAGCTGGTGGCCGAGGAGGCCAAGAGGAAAGGAGACCTGAGATACATGCACTCTCGCATCATCGCCAACTCTGAGGAGATCGCCTTCTATGGAGGACACAAGGTGAGCGCCCTCTAGTGGACAAGCACTGACACGTGTAGGGTTCCTCACATCACATCATCGTGTTTGATTCGTAGGTGGAGATGGCCCTGTGCTGATGATGATGAGTTTGGGTGCGTTTGATTCGTAGGTGGAGATGGCCCTGTGCTGATGATGATGAGTTTGGGTGCGTTTGATTCGTAGGTGGAGATGGCCCAGCTACAGAGGAGCTACGTGTCTCTGTCCTCTCAGATCCGTCGGATCCTGAAGAAGCGTCTGTGGTACGTCATGCTGGAACAGTTCCTCATGAAGTACGTATGGAGCGCCTCCGGCCTGGTGATGGTCGCCGTGCCCATCATCACCGCCACCGGATACTCCAGATACGGTGAATACACACCTGTGTGACCTGTGACCTGTGACCTGTGGTCATTTGACTAGTAAAGTGTGAAGAAGTGTAGTGGAAGAGGGCTAGCTAGTTAGCTAGCATGCTAATGCCACCATACTTCCTCTGTTGTTCGTTTCCTCTCTTCTCTTCGTTACACTGAACCTCACCGCTACAGCGGGAGAGCGGGGCGTCGGCGGTTAGGTCCGTGTGGGGGGGGGGGGTTGGTCCTATGTAACCTCTCTCAGGGTTCCCACGGTACCTGGAAAACATGGAATTTATTTTTTCATTTTCCAGGTTTGGAAAAGTCATGGAAACTGAGCAAAAGTTAACACTTACATGGAAATTGAAACAGTTGTCCTGGAAAATTTGATTGGATGATGTGTAAAATAGTAATAAAATGAAACTATTGAGCACAGAATTAAGATGAGTTGATAAAAACCCTTTACATCTTTGACTGGAGATAGAAATGGATGATCCCATGTTGTAGAGCAGGGATTCCCAAAGTGAGCTGCCTCTAGGGGGCGCGAGAGGAAAGATGTAATGGTGGTCTCATGGTGCAGTCCTGTCTCTTAAAAATTACGTTCCCCAAAACTAAAATGCATTCTCAATTACGTTTGACCATAAACGTATTTTCTCTGATTGCGTTTGTGTTTGACGGGTTTTACACGCGGGCCTTGGTGGAGGTGTTGTAGCCGCGTGATGTTCCTCGTTGTCGGCCTGGATGAGCGCGTTGCTGCTGGAGACAGGCGGCGTGTTGTGGTCTTATTCTGACCGCGTGACAGGGAGAAGGAGAGGCGTGGTGTTAAAGTGTTGATTAGAAACGTATTTGTAATAAGTCAATGTAATGCGTCAAACACAAACGTAATCAGGGAGGAAATACGTTTTTGGTCAAACGTAATTGAGAATGCGTTTTCAACTAGAAGGGTTTTCAGCAGTACAGTTCAATGCTTTAGAATCTGAAAAGAAAGTGAAGCTGCTGGACAAAGGTAGTGCAGTAACAATACAATATTTCCCTATCAGCTGTGTGTTAATTAAACTATTTAAGGTTTGTCTGTATAAAGTTAAAAAAATGGAAAGAATTCCCAAAATTCTTCTAAAACAAACTGCTGAGTCAAGCAGAGTGATGTATGAGACATTATAAACCCAGAGCAAAAGTATATCAATTCAACTGTGATGATTCAAAGTACTCTTGCTTTCTAGTTGAAGACCACCTTTTTCTATTTTGATGTGAACATTCTGTGTGAAAAGTAAAAGACGTGATGTATCCATTTTTTGTTTGACTCTTGAATTTCCGAGGACCCTCATCTTTAAACAACGCCTCATCTTTACCTCACTACACAACGAGCCAGACCTCCTACAGTGTTCTCCTGACCGGTGCAAAGTGTGTTTAACGTTAAACGTGACTCAACTTGAATCATGAAGCTTTTGCTATATTACAATGCATTACAAGTGGTTTCTAACTCAAACAGGATTCAAACTGAGCAAGAAGACATTTTCCCGGTAAACCAAAGTAAAACTGTGTTGTTAACTTGCTAATACTGGTGTTGGGGTTTAAAAACCAAAAGGATGAGAGACTGCATGCCGCAGGGACTTTTCTTCTGCAATTTCTTCTTCATTTCAGTTGCTTCCAACTGAAATGGTTGTGAAATTCAGTTCTGTTCACGGTTTCAGTTGTGAAAAAACAACTGAACAAAAACAACAGTTTTCACGGTAAAGAAAACGTTTCTTTTTTTAAACCATTGTGAAAACGTTGTGAAAACGTTGTTGTGTTCACAGTTTTCAGTTGTGTTTCATGGTTGTGAAATGGTTGTGTTCACAAATATTTCACAATTGTGAAATATTGTTCACAGTTAATAACAATATTTAATGTACTACACAAAGTTCACTTACAAGCTGCATTAACTATCAATAGTAATGTTCTCGAGAGCAGAGACCACACGCACGCATCTCACTCACAGATCTGACTTCAGGTGCTGAACAACGAGAGCGGAGGTGGTCGGAGGAACGCTCTCGTAATTGAGAATGCATTTTAGTTTTGGGGGAACGTAACTTTTAGGAGACAGTCGGTGCAGTGAGGTTCTGGCTGTCTGGTCTACAAAACACGTTTGTTGTTGATCTACAGCTTGTTGCATTATTTCATGCATTGATATCATCAATAAGACATAATCTCTAAGCATTTACAATGTAGACTTGACTGGCACATCTTTTAAATCAAGTCAGTAGTCGGGTGTCCTCGTGTGTGTGAGGGGAGGGGCCTATAGATCATCACTTAATATGGTACCTGGAAAATCAGGAGGTAGCATGGAAATGTTTTTCAAGGCAAGCGTGGGAACCCTGTCTCTGTCTGTGAACTCAGACTCTGAGGAGGTGAAGCAGGCGGCCCTGGTGATGAAGGAGGAGGATCTGGTGAGTGAGAGGACGCAGGCCTTCACCACGGCCAGAAACCTCCTCAATGCTGCAGCTGACGCCGTGGAGAGGATCATGAGTTCATACAAGGAGGTGAACATACCACTCCTCTTCCTCTCCTCCTATCCTCCCCCACCTCCTTTCCTTACTGCTCTTTCTGTTCCACCACTGCTCCTCCTCCCTCACTTCTCCTGTTTCTGCTGCCTCCCCCTGACGTTCCTCTTCGTTCCTCTCCGTCTTAAATGTAGCTGTGGTGTTGCTACGTGTGAACATTCAGCAGCTCCACTGTGTTCCAGAACCTCGTCATCATCAGTGATGAACTACTCGCAGCTAGGGTTGCACGCTGCATCGATACTTTATTAAAATAACGCGATCAGAGCGCAGTCGCTGCTCCGCTCCCTGTCATGCTGCCTGCAGGCATTGACTGCAAGGGGCGGGGCTGCAGGGGGGCGGGGCTGCAAGGGGGCGGGGCTTCCCAGCGCTCACTCACAGCAACAGGCAGCGCTCACTCACAGCGAGTGCTGCAGGGAGACATGCACGAGCTTTTACCGACCGTCCTCGGCTTGTTGAAACAAGATGGCAGAAGTGTCGTCTGAAGTGCTTTGGCTGTATTGCAGACAGTGAAGGAAACTGACCTGCAGAGACCCGTCTGAAACGTGCTTCAGACCAAGTGACCAACACGTCGAACACGACAAAGCACCTTT
>CM051697.1:220000-240000 GCA_028022725.1 Lycodopsis pacificus | reverse complement strand
TACATCATAGTAGTAACTTATATATATATATATTAGTGCTGGGCAATGATTAAAATATTTAATCGCGATTAATGTCATTGTTATGGCAAAGTTCAACAATGAATTATAAAGTAGTGTATTTGCACTTTTATTTTGAAAGTGCTGCTATATGAACAAAGGGCAACAACATTTGGTTCAAGAGATGCAGGCAGCATGTTTCATACTTAATGTGAATATGATTCAGACTTTGTTGGCATCTTATTCTGAAAACCGGATGTTGGTCTGAAGAAACCGGATGTTGTCTCACGTTAATGTTTCCGTAACTTTCAAAGTGCTTCGCTCTGATCTGTGCGTTTGAATGCGTTCACGGTGAATGTCAGCGTAGAGCTGCACTAACATGTGAGAGTCTGTGACGTCACCAGCGACGTCCAGTCGTCTCCAGGCAGAGCAGGAAGTCGCCTTTGAATGGGCAGAGCTCTACGCTCTGAGTCAGGGCAAGAACTCAGAGACGCCAATGAGCTCCGGGGGGGAGCGGTGAGTTTCTACTCTGAACTCTACTGTAGTGAATACACCAATGACAATGAACTGTTTGAGTCTTTCTGTGGAGAACTTCCAAAGGTCCCAGAAGAGGTGAACGCCGGGTTGGCGGGTCCTCTGGTGACCGATGAACTGCACGGCTCTGCAGGGCATGGGGGGGGGAAGGCCCCCGGGATTGACGGGATCCCGATAGAGCTCTACAAAGAGTTCTGGAGCGTGATGGGAGAGGATCTGTTCACTGTTTTTAACGAAAGTTTTAAAGACATGATGTTGCCGCTCAGCTGCAGGAGAGCAGTAATAACTTCCATCCATCCATTTTCCTGACCCAGACCTCCCCCCCCCCCCCAACATGTTCCAGCTCATTGTGGGGGGTCCCGAGGCGTTCAGGCCAGCTGGGAGATGTAGTCCCTCCAGCGTGTTCTGGGTCTTCCCCGGGTCCAGTTGGACGTGCCTGGGTCACCTCCAGTGGGAGGCGTCCTGACTAGATGCTGAACCACCTCAGCTGACGAAGGAGTAGCGGCGCGACTCCGAGCTCCTCCTGATGACGAGCTCCTGACCCGATCTCTAAGGCTGAGCCGGCCACCCACAGGAGGAAGCTCATTTCGGCCGCTTGTAGCCGCGACCTCGTCCTTCCGGTCACGACCCAGAGTCCGTGACCATAGGTGAGGGTAGGAACGTAGACCGAGTGGTACATTGAGAGCTTTGCCTTCCGGCTCAGCTCCCTCTTCACCGAGACGGTCCGGTGCAGCACCTGCTTTACTGCTGCAGCCGCACCGACCGGCTCATCTTACCCTCACTCTGAACAAGACCCGAGATACTTCAACTCCTTCGCTTGAGGTCGGCACTCCGTCCCCACCTGGAGGGAGCAATCCACCGGTTTCCAGCAGAGAACCATGGCCTCAGATGTGGAGGTGCTGACTCTCATCCCCGCCGCTTCACACTCGGCTGCAAACCGCCCAGTGAATGCTGGAGGTCACGATCCGAGGAGGCCAACAGGACCACATCATCTGCAAACAGCAGAGAGGCGATCCCGAGACCCCCGAACCTGACGTTCTCCACCCCCAGGCTGGTCCTAGATATCCTGTCCATGAAAGTCAGGAACAGGACCGGTGACAAACACCCACCGGGAACGTGTCTGACTTATTGCCGAGGATGCGGACACAGCTCCTGCTGCAGTCGTACAGAGACCGGATCGCCCGTTGTAATGGGTCCAGCACCCCATACTCCCACAGCACCCCCCACAAGAACCCCAGAGGGACCCGGTCGAAAGCCTTCTCCAAGTCCACAAAGCACATGTAGACTGGTTGGGCAAACTCCCAGAACCCCTCTAGTAGTCTTGCGAGGGTGAAGAGCTGGTCCACTGCTCCTCTTGGATCTGAGGTTCGACAAACGGTCGGGCCTCCTCTCCAGCACCCTGGCATGAGCCTTCCCCGGGAGGCTGAGCAGTGTGGTACCCCGGGAATTCGAGCGCACTCTCACATTCAGAGGAAAGCAGCGTGTCAGGTCAGTGTGAAGGTCTCTGGCAGGAGTGAGGGTGTCGAGGTGGACCGAGTCTTTGGGGGGGATCCTCCCCAAGGGGCTGTTGGCGGTCTCTGTACAAACCCCCTGCAGACAAGCGGACAGGAGACCTCCAGTGGAGCATTGTACATGGGGCCAGAGCTACAAACAGGTATCTGGTGCACCTGGACCCTGGCTCAGGGGACGGCTGTCCTTTCTGCTCACCATCTGTTCGTTGAGTGCTCCAGCCTGAAGGCGTGGTTTCAGGGCAACGCTTTTCTTTCTGTCTTTCTATCTGTGGTCCAAACTACTCTGCTAAAAACAAATCTGTGCACACGCCAATGCATCTCCTTTCAGGACATTTGGAAAACGCGGAAAACCCGTGTGAGGGGTGAGGGGTGAAGAGTCAGAGGTCAGAGCTGCTCGGCTCAGGTGGAGTTTGGTTTCTACAGTCTGACAGAGAGAACTGAACTCTTTGTGAACATTTGGGCTCTGGCGACGTTCTGTGTTCAGTCGGAGACGATGATCTGGTTCTCAACTTAGGATTTGTGTTTCTTTGGTTTTTAGATGTTTTTTACATGAATTAAGTTTGTTTTGATAAACAGTAAAACTCTGTAAACGAAATTTGAATTAGAAATAAATATATTTCTCTCTCTCTCTCTCTCTCTCTCTCTCTCTCTCTCTCTCTCTCTCTCTCTCTCTCTCTCTCTCTCTCTCTCTCTCTCTCTCTCTCTCTCTCCCTCCCTCCCTCCCTCCTCCCCCCCCAGACCTCGGTATGCTCTGCTGGATGAGTGTACGAGCGCCGTGAGCATCGACGTGGAGGGAAGCATCTTCCAGGCTGCAAAGGATGCTGGGATATCTCTGCTGTCAATCACACACAGACCCTCTCTGTGGTCAGTACACACACACAGTTTGTGTTATCATTAAATACATATAGTATATAGTAGTATATAGTATATGCAGTGGCGGCTGGTCAATAGAGGGCCATGAGCCACAAGAAAAAAAAAATAAAATAATTATAATAATCATAAATTATACAAATTGTCAATATTTGTGTTTTTTAACTATGGAATGTACCCAGTAATGTGTGTACAATATGATATCTGCGCAAAATATATGCTTTTCCTGCTCGTCCTCTCCGCCTGTGTGCACGACACTCTGAGAACGCGTTTAGCCAATTGCTGATTCAAGATATAAATGAGTGACATACAATTTAGCCAATCAGCGCCTCAAATAGATTCAGCTGCGGGCAAGAACGATCAAGCCCCCGAGCTGCGCGTTCTCGTCAGGAGAAGTCTCTACAGGCGAGCACTCCTCCTCCAAGACCCGTTTGAGAGGAGAACTTTGAGGAGGTTCTGCAGCCAAAGAGCTGATATCAGATCAGCCTGACCTCACAATCAGACAGCAGACTACATGCGAAGCTTCACTACTTCGTACAAGTCAGTCAATCAACTTCCTTTCTTCCGAAAAGTACGCTGATTACTTCGACATACCATACGTATCCACAGGCAGGGCGGACTGGCCATCGGGGATACCGGGGGAATCCCCGGTAGGCCGACGGGACTATATTATATGCTTCACAGAACACGTTCAATTTACTCTAATACCGAAAGTCAACAATCAGTGAAAACTGTATCAACAGTATAAACTGACATTATACTACTCCTCGCGATCCGAGGACGCGACAGCACGGCTGGACACTACGGTGCTTTTAAAAACGTTTCTCCATAACCGCGGTCTGCGCCGTGCGGTCGTGCCGGGCGTCTGTCGGGGCGACGCCGGCGGAGGTGCGAATGGCCGCCGTAGACCGGCGAAATACATGCCGTGTGTTGAGTGGGCAGCGCGCCGTGTGTTGAGTGGGCAGCGCGCCGTGTGTTGAGTGGGCAGCGCGCCGTGTATTGAGTGGGCAGCGCGCCGTGTATTGAGTGGGCAGCGCGCCGTGTATTGAGTGGGCAGCGCGCCGTGTATTGAGTGGGCCGGTCTGACAGTAACTCCCGGGCCACTTTTTCCCCCTAAATGAACAGTGAAAACTCATCACAGCTTAATTTAACATCAGTATTCATAATTACACTTCATGTTTACTTCTCCTGATCTTTACCTCCTGTAACAAGGTCCATAGGGACATCTCAATAAATAAACATGTTATAATATATTGTATTATATTATATAAGTGTTATTTACTGCTATTTTTCATGTTGGAATAAATGTTAAATATTTAACTGCCAAGTAATAATGCGTGTTTGATGCTAAATTTTTTTTGCATGAAATCATACTGGGATGTTTACTGAAATTGATAGGATGGCCCTCCCTAGAACATGTTCCACCAGCCGCCACTGAGTATATGTATTGACTGTTGGAGGTGATAGGGTGATGGTGTTTGACTGGTGTCAGTGTTTTTCTCCTCCTCCTCCAACAGGAAGTACCACTCTCACCTGCTCCAGTTTGATGGAGAAGGAGGATGGAAGTTTGAACCTCTGGATGCGTCCACTCGTCTCTCTCTGCAGGTCTGCCTCTGGTGTTTAAATCAAACCATCCTCACTTCCTGTCCTGTGATTGTGGACTCGCGAGGACTCGCGAGATCATTAGATGTTCATGCAGGTGTCTCGGTCTGGTTCATAGGTTCAGATCTACAAATAGTTAGTCGTAATATCCAGTACTCACCAGTACTCACCAGTACACACCAGTACACACTACCAGTACTACTACTTCTTCATCTTCCTCGTCTTCATCAGCTCATTCGTCTGATTCATAATAACGATGAGAGGAAACAACCAATCACTGGCTTCTCTGCGTCATTGAACGTTATTAATGTCGGTGAGATTATTAACGATTATTAATAATAACGGGGCTCCACCCTGAGATCAGGGACCAATAACAGAGTAAGTCTGAGAGTCCGTGTTCACTCGTGTTCACTCGTGTTCACTCGTGTTCACTCGTGTTACACAGTCACACACAGCTGCTCTTTAGAGTACAACAGTTTATTAACTTCTAATAATGATGATCGAGTCAACTAATATCTAAACTAACAACAACGAGCACGCTGTCTGACATCAACAACCTGTGGGGGGGGGCGAGATACGACCCAAAAATGGTGAATAGTCTCGTACGTGACCACGCAAGACTACAAACAGCTGGTGGGCCACGAAACCCAAACTCAGACTCAGCCGATCTTTGAACTGATAACGTCACAATCACCAGCCTCACTCACTGATGATCGAACACAAGAGTTCAGGAACCTTAAAACAACAGCGACCAGGCCATGACCACGCTGTGACCTATGACCTATGACCTGCCTCTGCCCAGACACCAGCCTCTTCCTGTGGGACGACTTCTTCATGGTTCATGTGCTTCTTCCACGTTCTTGGTTAAACTGTGGAAGTGAAGCGGACCACAGAAGTTATCGTTCTCCTTCAGGAGCAGACCGTCTGTTGCTGGTCCTGTTCTTACGTTCTCTGAAGAACAGCGCGCCTCCTTTCATCCTCCCGGCAGACGGGAAGCTGGTTTAGGTTCTGTGACGTCAGACCGTAGAACATGGAATCCTTGTTAGTCTGTGGCTCTCGTCCAATGAGATCTCAGAGTTGAGTTTGGAACACAATGCAGACGTGGGCGGGACTTGAGGTCTGACGGGTCTCGTGAGCTGGACTCACCACATGGTGGCGCCGCAGCACTTTGCTGACATGTGTTTCCTGTTGCAGGACGAGAAACAACGGCTGGAGAATCAGCTCTCCGGGATTCCCAAGATGCAACAGAGACTCACTGAACTGTGTGTCCTGCTAGGGGAGAGGGAGGAGGAGGAGGAGGAGGAGGAGGAATGAGAGGAGAGAGGGAGGAGGAGGAGAGAGAGAGAGGAGGAATGAGAGGAGAGGGAGGAGGAGAGAGGAGGAATGACAGGAGAGAGAGAGGAGGAGGAGGAGAGGAGAGAGGAGGAGGAATGAGAGGAGAGAGAGAGGAGGGAGGATGGGAGGATGGGAGAGAGGAGAGGGAGGAGGAGGGAGGATGGGAGAGAGGAGGAGGAATGAGAGGAGAGAGAGAGAGGAGGAGGAGGAATGAGAGGAGAGAGAGAGGGAGAGGAGAGAGAGAGAGAGAGGAGGAATGAGAGGAGAGAGGGAGGATGGGAGAGAGGAGAGAGGGAGGAGGAGGAGGAGGAATGAGAAGAGAGGGAGGAGGAGGAGGAGGAGGAGAAGCACCACAGAAGAAGAGGAGTCTCTCCTCAGGTGAACTGGTCTGTGATGGTTCTCCTTTTGACCAGAATAATCAATAAATAGATGAATAACGATGAATGTAATCACATACTGATCAATAAATATCATTCTGTTTTCACCTGGAATCACACGACGGCATCCAAAGACCTCAGCTTAGGTTTAAGGGGCGAGCGCGGCTCACCGGGATAAACAGTCTAAAAAAATAAAAATAAACAATGTAACTTTAAAAAAAGTATACGGTTCAATATTTTCACTTTGTTTGAAGTTAAACAATTTGAAGTATTTAACGTTTGCAGTGAAGCAGATGGAGGTAGAATGATGCTACACATTAGTACTATTACTATAATACTGACACCACATAATAGAGTTATGTGTTCTATGTGCAGGTTAATTCAAACGTGATCAATGATCATCAGTGGATCAATGACTGCTCAGCTGTGATTGGCTGAGAACACAGGTGACCTACACTCAGCTCTGTACCTGAACGCATCCTGTGTGATGAACATTATCACGTTTCCATGGTCACATGACTCAGGTTCACTTGTGCCAATTAAATATTTTATGTATCTCGAGATGTTTCTATCGATGGTGACTTCATTCAGTCACAATGAAAACCTCTATTTGTCCAGTGCTTTTCAAAATAAAGTTATCATGAAGGAACAGAAAACGAATGACTTGGAGTTTTGTGTTTTATAAATATTAATATTCATGATAAATTCTATTTATTTGGTTTTGCCCAAAATCACAAATTCTCCTTTACAATCTGTACATATGACATCCTCTGACCTTTGACCCTCACATCGGGACCCTAACCCTGAGCCTGATGTCATGTTTACAGAATGAACAACATGACAGAGTTCAACACATTCAATGTATAATATTGATAGAAATATGATGACTGCTAGCCCTAACTATAAACCTGAACCAGTCCTAACTATAAACCTGAGCCAGCCCTAACTATAAACCTGAATCAGCCCTAACTATAAACCTGAACCAGTCCTAACTATAAACCTGAACCAGTCCTAACTATAAACCTGAGCCAGCCCTAACTATAAACCTGAACCAGTCCAAACTATAAACATGAGTCAGTCCTAACTATAAACCTGAACCAGCCCTAACTATAAACCTGAACCAGTCCTAACTATAAACCTGAACCAGAGGTAACTATAAACCTGAACCAGCCCTAACTATAGACCTGAACCAGTCCTAACTATAAACCTGAACCAGCCCTAACTATAAACCTGAACCAGCCCTAACTATAGACCTGAACCAGCTCTAACTATAAACCTGAGCCAGCCCTAACTATAAACCTGAACCAGCCCTAACTATAAACCTGAACCAGCCCTAACTATAAACCTGAATCAGCCCTAACTATAGACCTGAACTAGCCCTAACTATAAACCTGAACCAGCCCTAACTATAAACCTGAATCAGCCCTAACTATAGACCTGAACCAGTCCTAACTATAAACCTGAACCAGCCCTAACTATAAACCTGAACCAGCCCTAACTATAAACCTGAACCAGATCTAACTATAAACATGAACCAGATCTAACTATAAACCTGAACCAGATCTAACTATAAACCTGAACCAGCCCTAACTATAAACCTGAACCAGCCCTAACTATAAACATGAACCAGCCCTAACTATAAACCTGAACCAGTCCTAACTATAAACCTGAACCAGCCCTAACTATAGACCTGAACCAGCCCTAACTATAAACCTGAACCAGCCCTAACTATAAACCTGAGCCAGCCCTAACTATGAACCTGAACCAGCCCTAACTATATATATATAAACCTGTATATATATATATATATGTATATATACATATATAGTGTATATTTAGATATTTATATGTAAATATATAAATATATATATACACACAGTATATATATATATATATGTATATATATATATATATATATATATATATATATATATATATATATGTAAACCAGTGGCGGCTGGTGGAACATGTTCTAGGGCCGTCCTATCAATTTCAGCAAACATCCCAGAATGATTTAATGCAAAAAAATGTAAGTATCAAACACGCATTATTACTTGGCAGTTAAATATTTAACATGTATTCCAACATGAAAAAAATCAGTAAATAACACATACAATATAACATAATATAATATAACATAATATAGTACAATATAACATAACATAATATAATATAATATAACATAATATAATATAATATAATATAATATAACATAACATAATATAATATAATATAATATAACATAACATAATATAATATAATATAATATAATATAACATAATATAACATAATATAATATAACATGTGTATTTATTGAGATGTCCTATGGACCTTGTTATAGGAGGTAAAGATCAGGAGAAGTAAACATGAAGTGTAATTATGAATACTGATGTTAAATTAAGCTGTGATGAGTTTTCACTGTTAATTTAACATCTCTGTTACATGTTGATGTCTCCTTGACCAAGTTAAGATGAGACTGAGGACAATATGTAGAAGAGAAGATGTTCACTTTGTTCTCATGTTTCCTTACCTCCTCATCCCTCACTCCCTACCCTGGTGTTCTCATGTGTCCTTACCTCCTCATCCCTCATTCCCTACCCTGGTGTTCTCATGTTTCCTTACCTCCTCATCCCTCACTCCCTGCCCTGGTGTTCTCATGTGTCCTTACCTCCTCATCCCTCACTCCCTGCCCTGGTGTTCTCATGTGTCCTTACCTCCTCATCCCTCACTCCCTACCCTGGTGTTCTCATGTTTCCTTACCTCCTCATCCCTCACTCCCTACCCTGGTGTTCTCATGTGTCCTTACCTCCTCATCCCTCACTCCCTACCCTGGTGTTCTCATGTTTCCTTACCTCCTCCTCCCTCACTCCCTACCCTGGTGTTCTCATGTTTCCTTACCTCCCTATCCCTCACTCCCTACCCTGGTGTTCTCATGTTTCCTTACCTCCTCATCCCTCACTCCCTACCCTGGTGTTCTCATGTGTCCTTACCTCCTCATCCCTCACTCCCTACCCTGGTGTTCTCATGTTTCCTTACCTCCTCATCCCTCACTTCCTACCCTGGTGTTCTCATGTGTCCTTACCTCCTCATCCCTCACTCCCTACCCTGGTGTTCTCATGTTTCGTTACCTCCTCATCCCTCACTCCCTACCCTGGTGTTCTCATGTGTCCTTACCTCCTCATCCCTCACTCCCTACCCTGGTGTTCTCATGTGTCCTTACCTCCTCATCCCTCACTCCCTACCCTGGTGTTCTCATGTTTCCTTACCTCCTCATCCCTCACTCCCTACCCTGGTGTTCTCATGTGTCCTTACCTCCTCATCCCTCACTCCCTACCCTGGTGTTCTCATGTGTCCTTACCTCCTCATCCCTCACTCCCTACCCTGGTGTTCTCATGTTTCCTTACCTCCTCATCCCTCACTCCCTACCCTGGTGTTCTCATGTGTCCTTACCTCCTCATCCCTCACTCCCTACCCTGGTGTTCTCATGTTTCCTTACCTCCTCATCCCTCACTCCCTACCCTGGTGTTCTCATGTTTCCTTACCTCCTCATCCCTCACTCCCTACCCTGGTGTTCTCATGTTTCCTTACCTCCTCATCCCTCACTCCCTACCCTGGTGTTCTCATGTGTCCTTACCTCCTCATCCCTCACTCCCTACCCTGGTGTTCTCATGTGTCCTTACCTCCTCATCCCTCACTCCCTACCCTGGTGTTCTCATGTTTCGTTACCTCCTCATCCCTCACTCCCTACCCTGGTGTTCTCATGTGTCCTTACCTCCTCATCCCTCACTCCCTACCCTGGTGTTCTCATGTGTCCTTACCTCCTCATCCCTCACTCCCTACCCTGGTGTTCTCATGTTTCCTTACCTCCTCATCCCTCACTCCCTACCCTGGTGTTCTCATGTTTCCTTACCTCCTCATCCCTCACTCCCTACCCTGGTGTTCTCATGTGTCCTTACCTCCTCATCCCTCACTCCCTACCCTGGTGTTCTCATGTTTCCTTACCTCCTCATCCCTCACTCCCTACCCTGGTGTTCTCATGTTTCCTTACCTCCTCATCCCTCACTCCCTACCCTGGTGTTCTCATGTTTCCTTACCTCCTCATCCCTCACTCCCTACCCTGGTGTTCGCATGTGTCCTTACCTCCTCATCCCTCACTCCCTACCCTGGTGTTCTCATGTTTCCTTACCTCCTCATCCCTCACTCCCTACCCTGGTGTTCTCATGTTTCCTTACCTCCTCATCCCTCACTCCCTACCCTGGTGTTCTCATGTTTCCTTACCTCCTCATCCCTCACTCCCTACCCTGGTGTTCTCATGTGTCCTTACCTCCTCATCCCTCACTCCCTACCCTGGTGTTCTCATGTGTCCTTACCTCCTCATCCCTCACTCCCTACCCTGGTGTTCTCATGTTTCGTTACCTCCTCATCCCTCACTCCCTACCCTGGTGTTCTCATGTGTCCTTACCTCCTCATCCCTCACTCCCTACCCTGGTGTTCTCATGTGTCCTTACCTCCTCATCCCTCACTCCCTACCCTGGTGTTCTCATGTTTCCTTACCTCCTCATCCCTCACTCCCTACCCTGGTGTTCTCATGTTTCCTTACCTCCTCATCCCTCACTCCCTACCCTGGTGTTCTCATGTTTCCTTACCTCCTCATCCCTCACTCCCTACCCTGGTGTTCTCATGTGTCCTTACCTCCTCATCCCTCACTCCCTGCCCTGGTGTTCTCATGTGTCCTTACCTCCTCATCCCTCACTCCCTACCCTGGTGTTCTCATGTGTCCTTACCTCCTCATCCCTCACTCCCTACCCTGGTGTTCTCATGTTTCCTTACCTCCTCATCCCTCACTCCCTACCCTGGTGTTCTCATGTGTCCTTACCTCCTCATCCCTCACTCCCTACCCTGGTGTTCTCATGTGTCCTTACCTCCTCATCCCTCACTCCCTACCCTGGTGTTCTCATGTTTCCTTACCTCCTCCTCCCTCACTCCCTACCCCGGTGTTCTCATGTTTCCTTACCTCCTCATCCCTCACTCCCTACCCCGGTGTTCTCATGTTTCCTTACCTCCTCATCCCTCACTCCCTACCCTGGTGTTCTCATGTTTCCTTACCTCCTCATCCCTCACTCCCTACCCTGGTGTTCTCATGTTTCCTTACCTCCTCATCCCTCACTCCCTACCCTGGTGTTCTCATGTTTCCTTACCTCCTCATCCCTCACTCCCTACCCTGGTGTTCTCATGTTTCCTTACCTCCTCATCCCTCACTCCCTACCCTGGTGTTCTCATGTTTCCTTACCTCCTCATCCCTCACTCCCTACCCTGGTGTTCTCATGTTTCCTTACCTCCTCATCCCTCACTCCCTACCCTGGTGTTCTCATGTGTCCTTACCTCCTCATCCCTCACTCCCTACCCTGGTGTTCTCATGTGTCCTTACCTCCTCATCCCTCACTCCCTACCCTGGTGTTCTCATGTTTCGTTACCTCCTCATCCCTCACTCCCTACCCTGGTGTTCTCATGTGTCCTTACCTCCTCATCCCTCACTCCCTACCCTGGTGTTCTCATGTGTCCTTACCTCCTCATCCCTCACTCCCTACCCTGGTGTTCTCATGTTTCCTTACCTCCTCATCCCTCACTCCCTACCCTGGTGTTCTCATGTTTCCTTACCTCCTCATCCCTCACTCCCTACCCTGGTGTTCTCATGTGTCCTTACCTCCTCATCCCTCACTCCCTACCCTGGTGTTCTCATGTTTCCTTACCTCCTCATCCCTCACTCCCTACCCTGGTGTTCTCATGTTTCCTTACCTCCTCATCCCTCACTCCCTACCCTGGTGTTCTCATGTTTCCTTACCTCCTCATCCCTCACTCCCTACCCTGGTGTTCGCATGTGTCCTTACCTCCTCATCCCTCACTCCCTACCCTGGTGTTCTCATGTTTCCTTACCTCCTCATCCCTCACTCCCTACCCTGGTGTTCTCATGTTTCCTTACCTCCTCATCCCTCACTCCCTACCCTGGTGTTCTCATGTTTCCTTACCTCCTCATCCCTCACTCCCTACCCTGGTGTTCTCATGTGTCCTTACCTCCTCATCCCTCACTCCCTACCCTGGTGTTCTCATGTGTCCTTACCTCCTCATCCCTCACTCCCTACCCTGGTGTTCTCATGTTTCGTTACCTCCTCATCCCTCACTCCCTACCCTGGTGTTCTCATGTGTCCTTACCTCCTCATCCCTCACTCCCTACCCTGGTGTTCTCATGTGTCCTTACCTCCTCATCCCTCACTCCCTACCCTGGTGTTCTCATGTTTCCTTACCTCCTCATCCCTCACTCCCTACCCTGGTGTTCTCATGTTTCCTTACCTCCTCATCCCTCACTCCCTACCCTGGTGTTCTCATGTTTCCTTACCTCCTCATCCCTCACTCCCTACCCTGGTGTTCTCATGTGTCCTTACCTCCTCATCCCTCACTCCCTGCCCTGGTGTTCTCATGTGTCCTTACCTCCTCATCCCTCACTCCCTACCCTGGTGTTCTCATGTGTCCTTACCTCCTCATCCCTCACTCCCTACCCTGGTGTTCTCATGTTTCCTTACCTCCTCATCCCTCACTCCCTACCCTGGTGTTCTCATGTGTCCTTACCTCCTCATCCCTCACTCCCTACCCTGGTGTTCTCATGTGTCCTTACCTCCTCATCCCTCACTCCCTACCCTGGTGTTCTCATGTTTCCTTACCTCCTCCTCCCTCACTCCCTACCCCGGTGTTCTCATGTTTCCTTACCTCCTCATCCCTCACTCCCTACCCCGGTGTTCTCATGTTTCCTTACCTCCTCATCCCTCACTCCCTACCCTGGTGTTCTCATGTTTCCTTACCTCCTCATCCCTCACTCCCTACCCTGGTGTTCTCATGTTTCCTTACCTCCTCATCCCTCACTCCCTACCCTGGTGTTCTCATGTTTCCTTACCTCCTCATCCCTCACTCCCTACCCTGGTGTTCTCATGTTTCCTTACCTCCTCATCCCTCACTCACAGCAGAGACTTCTCCTGACGAGAACGTGCAGCTGTGGGCCAGATCGTTCTGGCCCCACTCTGAATCTATGTGAGGCGCTGATTGGCTAAATTGTATGTCACTCATTTATATCTTGAATCAGCAATTGGCTAAACTGCTTCATAGACCCGCCTCTTTTGGGCAAAACGATCAGGCCCCCCAGCTGCACGTTCAGAGTGTCTGCACAGACGGAGAGCACGAGCAGGAAAAGCATATATTTTGCGCAGATATCATGTTTTACACACATTACAGGGTACATTCCATAGTTCAACAACACAAATATTGACAATTTGTATAATTTATGATTATTATTATTTTTTTATTTTTTTTGTGGCTCAAGGTGGGGCCAGGCCCCTTTGCCCTCTATTGACCAGCCGCCACTGGTCAATTATTAAACTGTATATACTGTATATATAGTATCACACGTGACGCAGCAGGTTGTCGGCTCGATTCCCCGCTGAGGAGCAGTAGAAAAGCCCCTCGGCGCCGCGCGGAGCGGGGCGGGGTCTCTGGACCTGTTGAGCGGCTCTCGGTGCGGATTGTGCAGGTTCGTGTCTCTGCTGGGCTCTGCGGGTTTCTGGAGGTCTCATCGGACCGGTGGACTGATCCCCGTGCTCAGGTGAGTCTGACCCGGTTCACGCTGACCCCCTTTAGGCTCGTCCCGAAGCTGAAGCTGCTGCAGGAAAGAAGGAGCGCGTGTGAGTCAGGCGTGTCTGACAGCCGCGCGCCGGACTCCTTTTAGAAACGCGACTGTTTAAATGTTCTGCTTGTTCTTCGCTTTGTACCCGCGGAGAGAAACCACTGGATGTTTTCACGGAACATGTCGAGACGTTCTTTCATTCGGCCGGAACACTTTGAGTCAACGTGCGCTCTCACGGCCGCGCGTGCGCTCTGACTTCAAACAGCCGTTAAAGACGCAGCGGCGCCGCGAGGCTCAAAGTTCCGCTTCTGTGGCGGAGTCCGGTCGGTCGAGCCCAAAGTAACTCTGTGTGTGTGTGTGTGTGTGTGTGTGTGTGTGTGTGTGTGTGTGTGTGTGTGTGTGTGTGTGTGTGTGTGTGTGTGTGTGTGTGTGTGTGTGTGTGTGTGTGTGTGTGTGTGTGTGTGTGTGTGTGTGTGTGTGTGTGTGTGTGTGTGTGTTCCCAGCCTGTCCTGGCTCAGCCCGCAGCCTCATACTGAATCGCTGACATTCCAACAGACACGCACAGGAAGAAGAACCTGCTCAGAGTCACAAAGTGAACAAAACAAACGCTCACATGACATAAAGAATATGTTCATAATCAGTAGTGTTTTTTTTCTGTCTTCTTGTTGATTTAATCTATAAATCGTTAGTCTTTAATATAGAACATTTAATCTATATATATATATTAGTGCTGGGCAATGATTAAAATATTTAATCGCATGGATTTTTTGCGATTAATCTCATTGTTATGGCAAAGTTCAATAATGAATTATAAAGTAGTGTATTGCGCACCTTTATTTTGAAAGTGCTGCTATATGAACAAAGGGCAATAACATTTGGTTCACGAGATGCAGGCAGCATGTTTCATACTTAATGTGAATATGATTCATACTTTGTTGGCATCTTATTCTGAAAACCGGATGTTGGTCTGAAGAAACCGGATGTTGTCTCACGTTAATGTTTCGCTAACTTTCAAAGTCCTTCAAACTGATCTGTGCGTTTGAATGCGTTCACGGTGAATGTCAGCGTAGAGCTGCACTAACATGTGAGAGTCTGTGACGTCACCAGCGACGTCCAGTCGTCTCCAGGCAGAGCAGGAAGTCGCCTTTTCTCTACGGCAACCCTGAAGGGACATCACATCTCTAATGCAACACCATGAACATGAGACAGGCTGACTACAGCATGTTTGCTGCTTCATCCCACTGCTCCGTCATCCTCTTGTTGTGTTTATGTGTTGTCTCTTGTCTTTCAATTAAAAAAGAATTTAAAAAAAATAATAAATTTAAAAAATGCGTTCACGCGCGATAAAATAATTGTCGCCGTGAATGAATGAACGCGTTAACTTGCCCAGCACGAGTAAACAGGTAAACTCCATGCGCCTTAAAAAGACGTCTGCGCTCCCAGAAAAGGGAGAACTTGTTGATAACGTGCACTGAATCAGTCCATGCAGCTGAATCCTTCATCTCCTCCTCTGACTGGTGGAAGAGGGCCACCGATGAACACCTCAGCCTTCACACACTCGCTGTGCACCATGATGTTCTTCACCAGCCTCGATGTCACAGACCATCTCTTTCTGAAAGCAGAGTTTTGATGTTCTTGCTGCAGTGTTCTGACATCTGTTACAGCATCGTCACCAACAATCAGAGTCTCAGGCGCAGTCACGAGCTTCCCCGAGGCTCGGCTCTCCCCCCGAGGCTCGGCTCTCCCCCCGAGGCTCGGCTCTCCCCCGAGGCTCGGCTCTCCCCCCGAGGCTCGGCTCTCCCCCCGAGGCTCGGCTCTCCCCCGAGGCTCGGCTCTCCCCCCGAGGCTCGGCTCTCCCCCGAGGCTCGGCTCTCCCCCCGAGGCTCGGCTCTCCCCCCGAGGCTCGGCTCTCCCCCCGAGGCTCGGCTCTGCCCCCGAGGCTCGGCTCTTCCCCCCGAGGCTCGGCTCTCCCCCCGAGGCTCGGCTCTTCCCCCCGAGGCTCGGCTCTTCCCCCCGAGGCTCGGCTCTCCCCCCGAGGCTCGGCTCTCCCCCGAGGCTCGGCTCTCCCCCCGAGGCTCGGCTCTCCCCCCGAGGCTCGGCTCTCCCCCCGAGGCTCGGCTCTGCCCCCGAGGCTCGGCTCTTCCCCCCGAGGCTCGGCTCTTCCCCCCGAGGCTCGGCTCTTCCCCCCGAGGCTCGGCTCTCCCCCCGAGGCTCGGCTCTTCCCCCCGAGGCTCGGCTCTTCCCCCCGAGGCTCGGCTCTTCCCCCCGAGGCTCGGCTCTCCCCCCGAGGCTCGGCTCTCCCCCCGAGGCTCGGCTCTTCCCTGCTTTGAGGAGATAGCTGCTCATCCAGGTCATCAGATGGAGGTTTAGGGTCCTGTGACAATGGAGCAAACCTGTTTAGAAGTTGTAGGCTTGGTTGTTGAGGTGTTTTGCAGGTTTTGCTTTCCTCAGCTGTCCTTGGCTTTGTCCATCTGGGTGCAGGGGTTGAGGAGGAGTTCTGTCTGTGTGCTACTGCAGGCCAGCCAGTCGCATCACAAGCCTCAGTGCGCTGGGCTCTGCCTGTTATGCTGCGTTCACACCGGTCGCGTCGATTTTTTGACGCACGTCGAGATTACATACAAAGTCTCTGCACAGACGCGATGAGACCGGCCCGCCGCGATTTTGCGATGGCGCGTTGGACGCGTTTTTGCGTTGGACGCCGCAAAATCGCCAACGCGTGAGTTGAAATTTTTCAACTTCTGCGAAATAATCGCGTGACGCTGCGGCGCGATAGCCGATCAGCGTTGAGTTGCTCCCCTGTCATCACTGACTTCCTGCCGCTGTTGAATCAGGAAATGAATCGTGTAGCCGTCTGTGTTCACGCAGAGCTCTGAAGCCTCATATCAACACAGACCGGACCAACATGTGTACATGTGTGTGTGAACCATACGGTACAAACCATGAACACACGCTGCCGTAGTTACGTCTACGTGACATTGAGTGCTGGTGGACCTGCTACAATGTTAGCTTAGCATAGCACCGATCCATCCGCTCCATTGAGAAGACAAGTAGCCTACAAATCGGCATCATTACGTAGTTATTTCCCTTTTTGTCGGTTTATTGCCGTTGAATCACAGCCGATCAGTTTATTTAGTGTTCACACAGCTGCAGTAAACAGACGTGTGGCTCACTACACAGTGAATACAGCTCGAT
Organism: Lycodopsis pacificus; assembly: GCA_028022725.1. Classification (NCBI taxonomy): domain Eukaryota; kingdom Metazoa; phylum Chordata; class Actinopteri; order Perciformes; family Zoarcidae; genus Lycodopsis; species Lycodopsis pacificus. Next base: position 222,913 of record CM051697.1, on the reverse strand, counting down.
AGAATCCACGGAGCTCCTCTGAACAATGTCATGAACCAGACATTTCCTCCATGTTCACTTCTAGTCGGTGGATTTCTGTTTCCAAGACTGCAATCTTCTGCAGGAGTTTGTAGTAGTCGTCCGTGGAGAAGGGCGGCGTCTTGCTGCTACTTCGCTTTAGCTTAGCTGCTAGTTAGCATTAGCTAACAACCCGAATAGCTCGACGACTTTCTGGATTTGTCTTCACTCAATCGTTGACGAGTGATACATGTGATATTTCTGGCAGTTTGAATAGATTTCAAACAAGTTGTAAATCCACTTACTAGCTTCTTCTAGAGCTTTAACTGCGACACCACTCGCAAAACATGTGCATGCAGGGAAAAGGAGGAGGAGCTTAAAACAAGCTGCACAGGAAGCAGAGCAGCTGAGGAAGACAGGAGCTGTGCAATGAGAACAGAAGATAATGGGAAAATATTATAATACATGAAGTAGGGCTGCACAATTAATTGAATTTTAATCGCGATCACGATTTTGGCTGCCACGATTAAATGATCGTAGGCGATATTGACGTTTAAAATGCGTGCTCTGCTACACATCAAATCAAGCGCTTCCTCAACTAACAGTCAGCGACCACCAGGGGGCGAACGAGACGGGAGGCGCCTGCAGACTCCGGTATTAGTAGAAGAAGAGAGACGGACAACAGAACAGAGAGCAGACGGTCACGGTGTCGTGTGAAAGCTAAATCTAATGTCAGGAGCAGAAGGGGAGGAGCTACAAAAGGGGAGGAGCTAGCCCCTCGAAGGATCATCGTCCGTTGTCTGGAAGTGTTGTGGATTTCGGGCAAGTGATGTTAACCAAGAACAAACCATGTGCCCGAGCGCGTAGAGTTGTGTCTGCGCCGCATTGCGATGCAGAGACGTACGTGAGCTGGAATGCAGCACAACATGGAAGTGGAAGCAGTGCTCTTGTTCATTTAAACCTGAAAGTGCAATAAAAAGATGTTGTCCCTAAAATTAATGAATAATCATGAAATAATCGTGATCGCAATATTGATCAAAATAATCGCGACTATGATTTTGGCCATAATCGTGCAGCCCTAACATGTAGTGTATTTAAGAACAATGATTAAATGATCAAATAGATATAACTTCATGATTGTGTTTCGGCCAGCAGAGAAGGCCTTGAAGGCCTTGAAGGCCTTGAAGGCCCCGACGGACCACCACTGTCAGATGTCATTGGTTGTTTTCTGAATGAGGTCATGTGATCTGGAGGAAGTAGCACCAGTGACATCATCATTATCATCATCAGTGACATCATCGTCTGTGTGATGAAGATTATTTAACTGAAATGTCCATTTGACTAATCTGAAGGATTGAGACCAGATTCAGATTAGTGTGTAATCAGGTCTCTCTCTCACACACACACGCACACACACACACACACACAGTGTCAACGTGTGTAATCTGTGGGTTTAGCCCAGCGTCTACACACAGTCTGAAAACCAGAAGACAGATCCTGAACCAGCTGACTGAAGACTGGTCTGACATGAACTCCAACCAGCTGCTCCATCAGACTCCATGTTAAACCTCACCACTCATTTCTCAAACCAGTTGTGTATATTGCTCTGCAGCTCACATTTTAACACCACAAACATAAAAAACACATCACTGCGTTTGCCAGAGTCTCATCTTTCTCACGGTATCCATATTCTGGCACTCAGATTCCTGCTAATGTTAAAAGGAGTTTGTGGTTTTGTTCAAAATCACTGTTTACTGTAATGTTTCTTAATCAGTCTGCCTCTAACACCAGCTGTGTGGCTCACCATGGCAACCAGTTACTACACACACAGGGTCTCTCGCTCTCTCTCTCTCTCTGTCTCTCTCGCTCTCTCTCTCTCTCTCTGTCTCTCTCTCTTGCTCTCTGTCTCTCTGTCTCTCTGTCTCTCTGTCTCTCTCTCTCTCTCGCTCTCTCTGTCTCTCTCGCTCTCTCTCTCTGTCTCTCTCGCTCTCTATCTCTCTCTCTCTCTGTCTCTCTGTCTCTCTCTCTCTCTCGCTCTCTCTGTCTCTCTGTCTCTCTGTCTCTCTCGCTCTCTCTCTCTCTCTCTGTCTCTCTCTCTCTGTCTCTCTGTCTCTCTCTCGCTCTCTCTGTCTCTCTCTCTCTCTCTCGCTCTCTCTCTCGCTCTCTCTCTCTGTGTCTCTCTGTCTGTGTCTCTCTCTCTCTCTGTGTCTCTCTGTCTCTGTCTCTCTCGCTCTCTGTCTCTCTCTCTCTCTCTCTCTCTCTCTCTCTGAGTGGCAGGAGCGTGGAGTTGGCGGAGCGTGATTGATTGATTTTCCGATCTTTTCTTCACGGGGTGATGTTGGGTGTGATGGTGTAATGTTGGGTGTGATGGTGTAGTGGGGTGTGCAGGGTGTACGGGGTTCTTTGTACTTTTTTATCTGGTTTTTGGGTCTTTTTGAGCGGATTGCAGCCGGGCAGCAGGTGCTGTCGGCGTGCTAACCGCTACCATGCGCCTGACGGAGCTAACCCGAGAACACGGCGTGAGGATCCCCCCGCTGTTCGGGTGTTCGGTGGAGGAGATCAGCCTGGCAGTAGGCGAGCTGGTCGTGTTTCTAGACAGCGTGGAAGCTGCGAGGTGGTAGCGGAGAACGGGGTCGAAGTGGGCGAGCGTTTCCTCCCCGCTCACGCTCTCAGCTCACCGGCGGTGAAAGTCTTAGTGTCGAACATCATCAGCTGGCCAAACACGGGAAGGTGGTGTCTCCGGTTAGGAGGATGTCTTCTGGTTTTAAGTCCCCGCTGCTGAAACACGTAGTGTCTCACAGGAGACATGTCCTCATGATCCCCAGCAACAGGAGCAGGGAGGTGAACCTCGTGTTCAGAATCACTGTGGAGGACTTTGACTATGTAATGTTTGCGAAGACTGATGATTTTAAATGT
>CM051697.1:192500-215000 GCA_028022725.1 Lycodopsis pacificus | reverse complement strand
ACCGGTTAACAGACCGGTTTACAGGCCGGTTAACAGACCGGTTTACAGGCCGGTTAACAGATCGGTTAACAGGCCGGTTTACGGGCCGGTTAACGGGCCGGTTTACGGGCCGGTTAACGGGCCGGTTAACGGACCGGTTAACGGGCCGGTTAACGGACCGGTTTACGGACCGGTTAACGGACTGGTTTACAGACCGGTTAGAGACCGAATACAGACCAGTTACAGACCGGTTAGAGACCGAATACAGACCAGTTACAGACCGGTTAACAGACCAGTTAACAGACCAGTTACAGACTGGTTAACTTACCGGTTAACAGACCGAATACAGACATGTAAACAGACAACTTGGTGTACATTTTTAATCCCTGGGTTAGTCAGTAGTTTCTGACTGACTAGTTTCTGCAGGTTTTACTCTCAGGCTGCTTACGGAAGTGTGTGTGTGTGTGTTTCCATTGCTTCAGACAGAAACACACTTCCTGTAACAAAGAGCTGACTTCCTGTCTCTGTCCCGCTCTCTGCTGGACACTGTGGAGTCAACTTTATTAGCAGTAAGAGGCAGCACACTGAGCATTGTGGGCAATGTAGTCAGGATATGAATGAGCTCTGAGTCCAGTTTGGTTCATACCTGGTTCAGGAGTCATGGTTAGGGTTACTGGGGGGACACTAAGTCCACTAAACTGGAACCCTGAACCATCTCTTTCCCAGAATGCAACAGGACTGAAACTGACTCTACAGGGTTTGTCAGAATGCTGGACTGCCCCCCCCCCCAATCTCAGTGTGAATGTTCAGATTACAGACCAGACTAATGATTACAGTCTGACACAGACACTTTAATTGGTGTCTTGGAGTGCAGCTGCACACACATACACACACACAGATACACACGGATACACACACACAGAGAAAATCTCTGAAATGTTGAATAGTGTTTCAAAATAAAAGTCTCTCAGAAGTTAAATACAAATGATCTGTAATACAACAAAAGTATTTGATTCAATGAAACATTTGAGGTGTTTAACAGGTAAAATATTCTGTTTCTATGCAGACATTAAATAAAAACACTCACTTTACTTTGAAAAGTGAAACTTCATAGATTAATAAATAATGTGACGACGTCTTCTTCCGCTTCGTCTCCATCAACACTGTCTGTGTGGGAGATGTGAGAACCTTAAAGACTCAGTGACACTTCCAGCTAAACTATGTGTGTGTGTGTCCCATATATGCAGATTACAGCTCTATAATGTCTCAGATAGCAGAGTTACAACCATCAGATGAACTCCACAGATTAGTGAATGAAGGCAGGCAGCCTAATCTACTGAGTGTCTGTGTGTGTTTCTTTCATGGTCAGGTTTAATGGGGATTAAATCCACTGGTGGCCTATTTGAAGGCTTCAGTTTTAATGTGTTTGCACAGAAAATGTAAACTAAACTGTTTGATTTAAAGAAAGCAGAAACTAGAAACAATAGAAAAGGTAAAAACCTTAGAAACAGTAGTAACATAAAAATGGTAGAAACATTAAAAATAGTACAAACAAAGGAAACGGTAAAAACATTAAACAAAAACGGTAGACACATTAAAAACGGTAAAACAAATAAAACGGTAGAAACATTAGAAACAGTAAAAACAAAAGAAATGGTAGAAACAGTAAAAACGGTAGAAACATTAAAAAAGGTATAAATAAAAACGGTAAAACAAATAAAACGGTAGAAACATTAAAAACAGTAAAAACAAAAGAAACATTAGAAACGGTAAAAACAAAAGAAACATTAGAAACGGTAAAAACAAAAGAAATGGTAGAAACATTAAAAAAGGTAGAAACGATAGAAACATTAAAAACAAAAGAAACGGTAGAAACATTAAAAACAGTAAAAACAAAAGAAACATTAGAAACGGTAAAAACAAAAGAAACAGTAGAAACAAAAGAAACGGTAGAAACATTAAAAACGGTAGAAACATTAAAAACAGTAAAAACAAAAGAAACGGTAGAAACATTAAAAACGGTAGAAACAAAAGAAACGACTGATTCAGATCATGTGATCGAAGACTTCTCTGCTCAGTTTCAGTGTGTGTGTGAGAATAGTCTGTGTGTGTGTGCGTGTGTGTGTGTGTGTGTGAGACAATAGTGTGTGTGTGTGTGTGTGAGACAATAGTGTGTGTGTGTGTGTGTGAGACAATAGTGTGTGTGTGTGTGTGTGTGTGAGAATAGTCTGTGTGTGTGTGCGTGTGTGTGTGAATAGAGTCTGTGTCTGTGTGACCTCCTGACCTCCACTTCCTCTGACACTCTCTCTGTTAGAGATGACTGTTAATGTGAGAACATATACTACTACAGTATTCACTCTATTCATGAACTAATACTGTCCTACAGTAGTATACAGAGAATACTACTGTCCTACAGAGTATTCATGTACTACTGTCCTACAGTGTTCATGTAATACTACTGTCCTACAGAGTATTCATGTACTACTGTCCTACAGTGTTCATGTAATACTACTGTCCTACAGAGTATTCATGTACTACTGACCTACAGAGTATTCATGTACTACTGTCCTACAGTGTTCATGTAATAGATAGATAGATAGATAGATGTAAACTTTATTTATCCCCAGGGGGGAATTCATTTGCAGCAGCAGCAATTTACAGAGTAAAATATAACGTGTGGAATGCACAATATCTACAGTACAATAACAGAGCAGATATTGAATTGAAGGAAGATTCATTAAAAATAAGCTAGAATAGAAAATAGAAATGCACAGTATATACCACATAGTGGTATTAAATAAAATGAACAACTAGTAAACTAAACTAGGCAACCTGGACAGTAGAGCCAGGATCACCAACAACAACAGCGTGTAGCGTTGTTGTTGTCACGTGAAGGATGATGATCAGGCCCGAGGTGTTTTATAAAGTCTAATAGCAGAGGGCAGGAATGTTTTTCTGAATCTGTCCTTGTGACAGCGGAGCTGCATCAGTCTGTTGGACAAAGTTCTCCGCTGTCCCTGCAGGAGGTGGTGGAGAGGGTGGTCCGGGTTATCCAATATGGATAATAGTTTCTTCAGTGACCTCCTCTCCACCACCTCTTCCAGATAGGAGGACAGTGCACTGACCACAACAGACTGTAGAACATCTCCAGCATCTTGCTGCACACGTTGAAGGATCGAAGTTTCCTCAAGAAAAAGAGTCGACTCCTCCCCTTCCTGTACACAGCGTTGATGTTGTTCTTCCAGTTCAGTCTGCTGTCGATGGAGACACCAGGTACTGGTACTCCTCCACCATGTCCACGTCCTCTCCCTGAACTCTCAGCGGTTGTGGAGCCGTCGTCTTCCTCCTGAAGTCGACCACCATCTCTCTGGTCTTGGCCACGTTCAGACGCAGGTGATTTCTACCGGCCCACTCCACAAAGTCCTCCACTACTGCCCTGTACTCCTCCTCCCGTCCGTCCCTTACACACCGACCACTGCAGAGTCATCAGAGAACTTCTGCAGATGGCATCACCCAGAGTTGTCCTGGAAGTCAGTGGTGTACAAAGTGAACAGGAAGGGAGACAGAACAGTTTCCTGTGGGGCTCCAGTATCACTGACCACCGTATCAGACAGCACACGGCCCAATCGGACAAACTGGTATGCCTGTGAGGTCGTCAGTGATCCAGGAGACGGTGGAGGCGTTCACCCCCCCCACCCGCAGCTCCTCACCCAGCAGCACTGGTTGGATGGTGTTGAATGCACCGGAGAAATCAAAGGAAGTGATTCTCACAGAGCCACCGGATCCATCCAGGTGCGACTGAGCTCGTTGCAGCAGGTAGATGATGGCGTCGTCCACCCCCACATGAGGCTGGTATGCAAATTACAGAGGGTCCAGTGAGGATTTCACCTGCGGTCGGAGGTGGGCCAAGACCAGCCTCTCCAGCACCTTCATCACATGAGATGTGAGGGCAACTGGTCGGTAGTCATTGAGGCCAGATGGTGTTGTCTTCTTCGGTACAGGAACCAGGCACGACGTCTTCCACAGCACCGGGACTTCCTCCTGCTTCAGGCTCAGGTTGAAGAGGTGTTGAAGGACATTAGACAGCTGGATGGCGCAGGTCTTCAGGACCCTGGGGCTGATGCCATCAGGTCCAGCAGCCTTGCCTTGGTGGAGTCTCTCCAGCTGTCTTCTCACCTGGCCAGTCGTCACAGAGAGAGGGGGGGGGGGGTCATTATGTCGGTGGTGGCAGAGCCCTTTGAAGTGGAGGGCTCTGAGTCCATGCAGCTCACCAGGGGGGACAGAGGGGGAGGTGTTTGGGAGGTGTGGTGTGTGGAGGAGACAGATGAGGGCTCAGAGCTAAACCTATTGAAGTGACAGTTTAGCTCGTTGGCCCTCTCCAGGGAGCCCCCTGGTTGTCTGCCTCCCACCTTGAAGCCGGTTATCTGCTTCATCCCTGACCACACCTCCTTCACGTTGTTCTGCTGGAGTTTGGCCTCCAGCTTCCTCCTGTAGGAGTCCTTGCACTCCCTGAGCTTCACCCTCAGGTCACGCTGGACTCTCCTGAGCTTGTCCCTGTCCCCAGACCTGAAAGCTGCCTTCTTCTTGTTAAGAAGAACTTTCAGGTCACTGGTAATCCAAGGTTTATTGTTGGGAAAGCAGCGTACAGTCCGGGATGGTATGGCGGTCTGTTCGCAGAATTTAATGTATTCAGTGATACAGTCCGTCATGCTGTTGAGGTCCTCCCCGTGTGGTCCACAAAGCACATCCCACTCCGTAGACTCAAAGCAGTCCTGCAGGGCGTCGATAGCCTCCTGAGACCACCTCCTCACAGCCCTAGTGGTCACAGGCAGCCTCTGCACCAGAGGAACATACCTGGGTGTCAACAGGATCAGGTTGTGATCGGACCTGCCAAGGGGGGGAAGGGCAGTGGCACTGTATGCATCATTAGCATTAGCATACAGAAGGTCCAGAGTTTTATTGTTCCTTGTGGGGCAGTCAACATACTGGTGGAATGTTGGCAGGGCTTTATCCAGAGTGGTGTGATTAAAGTCTCCCATAATAGTCAAGAACGCACCTGGATGTTGACTCAGCGGTCCAGACACAGTGGAGTGGATGGTGTCCACTGCTGCCTCAGCGTCAGCTGATGGGGGGACGTACATAGCCACAACAATGGCGGACGTGAACTCCCTCTGCAAATAATATGGACGCATCCCCACGGCCAACAGTTCAATGTCCGGGCTGCAGAAGCGTTCCTTCACACACACATGGTCAGGATTGCACCACCTCTCGTTCACATACACGGCAATCCCGCCTCCTCTCTTCTTACCGCTCTGTACAACGTCTCTGTCCGCCCGAACAGTCCTGAAGCCGGGAAGCGACACACTGTGATCCTACTACTAGATAATACTGCTGTCCTACAGAGTATTCATGTACTACTGTCCTACAGAGTATTCATGTAATACAAAACACTCAGAGACACAAAAGACGTGTTTACATGAAGGGTTTACTCTTCATTCTAAAGCTCAAAGTGATGAACTCTCAGTGCCCAGTCCATATATATCTATATATCAATCAATATGCAGATGATGTTGTTCTTTCTGTCATTAATGTTTCTTGATAATATTTCAATAAAACTTGATTTGTAAACATGACACACATACAGTCATTCAGCAGACGCTTTTATCCAAAGCAACTTACAGTTCACATCCCATCACACGTAGGCTCAGCTACGGGAGACGTGTTAGGGGTCAAGTGTCTTGCTCAAGGACACATCGACATGTGACTAGTGGAGCCGGGGATCGAACCGCCGACCCGCTGACTGAAGGACGACCCTGCTCTCCACTTAGCCACAGTCGCCCGAAACATGACAACCGTAAAGAAAGAATCATGTAAAATACATAAACAACAACATGAAGACTAAAAATGTATTGCTTCGTTGTGTCACTGACAGCGGTGCGTCTGCGTCTGTGTTCCTACAGGAAACGCCCTCCTGATGAAGAAGGTTCCTCCTCTTCCTCTTCACTTCTCAGTCTCCACATCAGAGCTTTCCTCAACAGGTTGGTGCAACTCTGATCTATCTTTCTGTTGATGGTTACCATAGCAACCACTGACCTCAGACGATGATGATGACAGAGCTGCTGAAGTGTCGTCTTTGGACAACGTTGCTCATCAGTTGATGTTTTTATCGTCAGTTGCTATTTGCTCTGTCTTCAGTCAGAGTTGCTGGTTGCTATATATAGACTGTGTGTGTGTATATATATATATATATATACTAGTGCTGGGCAAGTTAACGTGTTATTATCGCGTTAACGCATTCATTAATTAACGCCGACAATCATTTTATAGCGCGTTAACGCATTTTTTTTATTTTGAAAGTGCGTTGCTCACTGGCAGCGGTGGAGGAACGGAGACGACTGGACATCGCTGGTCAACTCACAGACTCACATGTTACTGCAGCTCTACGCTGACATCCACCGTGAACGCATTCAAACGCACAGATCAGAGCGAAGCACTTTGAAAGTTAGCGGAAACATTAACGTGAGACAACATCCGGTTTCTTCAGACCAACATCCGGTTTTCAGAATAAGATGCCAACAAAGTATGAATCATATTCACATTAAGTATGAAACATGCTGTGTCTCGTGAGTTAAAGGGAAAATACACCTGAATTGTGGGTAAAGTGTCTTTATTCTGTGATCGCTGGGTCACCTTCATCACCTCTGAGTTACAGCATCACAGTGATGAAGAGTAGAGCTGCATCACAGTGATGAAGAGTAGAGCTGCATCACAGTGATGAAGAGTAGAGCTGCATCACAGTGATGAAGAGTAGAGCTGCATCACAGTGATGAAGAGTAGAGCTGCATCACAGTGATGAAGAGTAGAGCTGCGTCACAGTGATGAAGAGTAGAGCTGCGTCACAGTGATGAAGAGTAGAGCTGCGTCACAGTGATGAAGAGTAGAGCTGCGTCACAGTGATGAAGAGTAGCGCTGCGTCACAGTGATGAAGAGTAGAGCTGTGTCACAGTGATGAAGAGTAGAGCAGGGTATGATGCTGTAACTCAGAGGTGATGAAGGTGACCCAGCGATCAAAGAATAAAGACAATTTAAGCACAATGTAGGTGTACTTTCCCTTTAACTGTTTCATACTTAATGTGAATATAATTCATACTTTGTTGGCATCTTATTCTGAAAACCGGATGTTGGTCTGAAGAAACCGGATGTTGTCTCACGTTAATGTTTCCGTAACTTTCAAAGTCCTTCAAACTGAGAACTAGAGCTTCTTTTAAAAAAACAAACAAATCAGACCAGACTGAAATATGTCAGTTATTAAATATAGATTTATTTATTAGTCCAGTTGTTTTCTCTCTTACTTATATTTGACTAATGTGCACAAATAGCTATGATGTATAAATATTTATATTTATAAAATAAATAGATTTCCTCTGTTGAACACGTTTCCTCCCAATTACTGAGAGTCACCTTTCACCCCCCGTCCCCCGTCCCCCGTTCCCCGTCCCCGTCCCGGTCCCCGTCCCCGCCCCCGTCCCCAGCCCCCGCCCCCCGTCCTTTCATTACCTCGCCTGGTTGGTTCGGCCACAAGCTGCTTTTCACGCTCTCTAAACATCCCCCCCCCCCGCTTTAAGGCCTCTTCACTCGTCCTTCATCTTTTGTTTCTGCTGCAAAGCCTCACATACCTGATGACAGACACACACACACACACACACACACACACACACACACACACACACATATATATATATATATATATATATATATATATATATATATATATATATATATATATATATATATATATATATATATATATATATATATATATATATATATATATATATATATATATACACACACACAGACTATATTATTTTATTTCATTTCAAGTTTTGTGTTCAAAAGAACTTTAATATATTGTTAGTGTTGATGAAAACATTTGTGAGCGACACTATATATATATATATATATATACATATATATATATATATATATATATATATATTTAAATCCTTTCATGAATTCCGGTTGAAATGAATTCTATTATGATGTGTGATTGTGATGATGTCATGTGGGAGCTTCAGAGCTGCTGATTGGTTCATTGATGAACTCTTCTACAGTAACTTAGACTCAGAATGTATACTGAAGTATTTCTCTGAGTATTCTGGTAAACTGCTGATCACTCCCAACAAACCAACGACATCACACTGAGTCACATGACCCTCACTTCCTCCTGTGTGCTGCTTCCTGTTTACATCATCTCGTTTCACTACTTCATTGTCATGACATCGTTCCTCCTCCGACTCGTTCACTGACAGAGTGAAGTCCGACTGTGCTTCTGATCTGGATCATAAAGACAAAGAGATGTGATTGTGAGGAGACTCTTAAAGTCACATCATACACTGAATGCACCTGCTGTCTACACACACACACACACACACACACACACACACACTGTCAGACCTCAGGCTGTGTGTGTGTTCTCTTTGTGTGTGTGTGTTTGATTGATGTGTGTGTGTGTGTGTGTTAGAGCTCAGCTGGAAGTGTTTGTCCATCTCCCATCAGGAGCCTCATGCAATATTAATATCACACACACACACACACACACACACACACACACACACACATGAATGAATGCAGGGATGTATTGTCACATGAGGTCACACACACACACACACACACACACACACACACACACACACACACACACACACACACACACATGTTTTACCAGCAGTGTGTTGTATCACAGATAAGATGATGCTGATAAAACACACACACACACTTTGTGGTTACCATGACAACCTGAACAGTTTATGATTCTGACTTGCTGTGACCTGTCAGCTGTGAACCAATCAGACGACAGAGAACCAACAGAAAGTTGGAGACGTTGAGTGTCACCGATGCAGCTGATCATCGGTGTTGATCGGACGTCTTTGTGTTCATGTGGAGAGCAGGAAGCATGTGTTACATTTCAGCCTCCAATATGTTTCTACATTTAATCTTCATATTTAGCAGCTGCTTCCCATCATGCACAGGGGCACACAGTGGGATTATTAAACCACCCACAGCAGCAGCTGATGGAGGAGAATCAAAGAGACGGATGAGCTGTGGGACTCCATCTCCATCCAGGGTCTTATAAGAATTCAGACTTTCATCAGCAAAAATGTTACTGATATGGACAAGCCGCATGGCGTCCATGTTTGTTTTGGTACAGGAACACGTGATAGTTGGCGTCCATGTTTGTTTTGGTACAGCAACACGTGACGGTGTTACGGTGTGATTTGTGGGGTCCTCACAGTACTTCATGTATTTTCTGGTGTGTTTTCTGTTGATCCTTCTCTCTGATTGTCAAACAGTAAAACGTTGTGCCGTTGGATGGTTTTTGCAGCGTTCAGTTGTACTCGTTTCAGCTTCACGTGCAGTAACAGTGTGTTATAGACGTAGACAGTCAGAGGGGTGTGGTGTCCTTCAGATGAAACCATAAAATACAGAATTACTACCCCTCCCCTCTCTCTCTTCCTCTCTCTTCCTCTCTCTCTCTTTCTCTCTCTAACTGCACGCCTCAAACCAGTGATTAAATATTAATGACTCTAACCCCGCCCACATCTTTATCTGTGAATCTAAGCCCCGCCCCCTCTATTCTTGTTGGGACTCTCTCTCGCTCTCTCTCTCCGAGTCTGAATGTCTCTCGCCCTCTCTCTGACAGAACAATGTGTCGTTCACAATAATGGGATTACAGCCATCCAACCGGCTGCTCTCTCTCTCTCTCTCCTGTCATCCCCCTCTCTGTCTCTCTCTCCATCTGTCTATCGGTAGTCATTCACCCCCCCCCCCCCCTCTCTCTCTCTCTCTCTCTCTCTCTCTCTCTCTCGGTGTTCAGGTTCTTTCAGTTCCTGCCGTCATTATTTTTTGGAATGAAAGAAAGACGGACTGTTTGCTGAATGAAGTAAGTGTCTCTCTCTCTGTGATGAGACTTTGATTGACAGCTGACTCTCCTTAATTGCGCTGTGATTGAATTAGCAGTAATGAGATTGATTGGTGGTAGAGAGACATGTGAATAAGTTCTGCTGCTGTTCATCATTTCAGATGTTAAAGGTTCTGACAGACGTCTGTCTTTGAGAACATCTTGAACAAATATTACTCGTGATGTCATAAGACAAGAAAAGAAACGTTAAAAAGCTCAAAGACATGTCGAGCAGAGGGCATCAGTGAGGAATAGTCTGTCACAGAGGAAGTAACGCCTTCTTCATCTCAAGCTTTCTTTGGATACAAGATGGACTGAAATGATAGCAAAGACAAAGTTTTCACTAAATGATGAACATGTGAGCAGCTGCTTGAACTGTAATGATCCAAAAGTATCAATGACAGAAAAGGAAATGCTCAAATAAAGTACCTCAAATACTTAATAGCTCTAAATATCACCTTCATTGTATTGTTTGATGTCTTTATGAGACGAGAGACAGAAAGAGGCTGATGACGTTCTACTTGTTGGACATTGTGGTTATTAAATATTAATACAACATATGATAGTATTCTGTTATTCATCAGTTCAACCACTGAACCACTGAAAGACCGTCAATGGATTCATTCTGTTAGTGACGGTTTGTTTGCTGTGGTGGATTTCTCTCTCCCCCCTATTAGTACTGTACCCCCCCTCTATTAGTACTGTACCCCCCCTCTATTAGTACTGTACCCCCCCTCTATTAGTACTGTACCCCTCCTCTATTAGTACTGTCCCCCCCCTCTATTAGTACTGTACCCCCTCTATTAGTACTGTACCCCCTCTATTAGTACTGTACCCCCCCTATTAGTACTGTGCCCCCCCCCTATTAGTACTGTGCCCCCCCCCCCCTATTAGTACTGTACCCCCCCCTATTAGTACTGTACCCCCCCTCTATTAGTACTGTGCCCCCCCCTATTAGTACTGTGCCCCCCCCCCTATTAGTACTGTGCCCCCCCCCTATTAGTACTGTGCCCCCCCCTATTAGTACTGTACCCCCCTCTATTAGTACTGTACCCCCTCCCTATTAGTACTGTGCCCCCCCCTATTAGTACTGTGCCCCCCCTATTAGTACTGTACCCCCCTCTATTAGTACTGTACCCCCCCCTATTAGTACTGTACCCCCCCTATTAGTACTGTACCCCCCCCTCTATTAGTACTGTACCCCCCCTATTAGTACTGTACCCCCCCTATTAGTACTGTACCCCCCCCTATTAGTACTGTACCCCCCCTATTAGTACTGTACCCCCCCTATTAGTACTGTACCCCCCCTCTATTAGTACTGTACCCCCCCTCTATTAGTACTGTACCCCCCCTCTATTAGTACTGTACCCCCCCCTCTATTAGTACTGTACCCCCCCCTCTATTAGTACTGTACCCCCTCCCTATTAGTACTGTACCCCCTCCTTATTAGTACTGTACCCCCTCCCTATTAGTACTGTACCCCCCCCCTCTGTTAGTACTGTACCTGCCCCGCCCTTTGTACTTTGTTGTTGTGTTTATTACACTGAGTTGCGTTTATTACAGCGAGTTGCGTTTAATACAGCGAGTTGCGTTTAATACACTGAGTTGCGTTTATTACACTGAGTTGCGTTTATTACAGCGAGTTGCGTTTATTACAGTGAGTTGCGTTTATTACACTGAGTTGCGTTTATTACAGTGAGTTGCGTTTATTACACTGAGTTGCGTTTATTACAGTGAGTTGCGTTTATTACACTGAGTTGCGTTTATTACAGTGAGTTGCGTTTATTACACTGAGTTGCGTTTATTACAGTGAGTTGCGTTTATTACACTGAGTTGCGTTTATTACACTGAGTTGCGTTTATAACAGTGAGTTGCGTTTATTACACTGAGTTGCGTTTATTACAGTGAGTTGCGTTTATTACACTGAGTTGCGTTTATTACAGTGAGTTGCGTTTATTACAGTGAGTTGCGTTTATTACACTGAGTTGCGTTTATTACACTGAGTTGCGTTTATTACAGTGAGTTGCGTTTATTACACTGAGTTGCGTTTATTACACTGAGTTGCGTTTATTACACTGAGTTGCGTTTATTACACTGAGTTGCGTTTATAACAGTGAGTTGCGTTTATTACACTGAGTTGCGTTTATTACAGTGAGTTGCGTTTATTACACTGAGTTGCGTTTATTACAGTGAGTTGCGTTTATTACACTGAGTTGCGTTTATTACACTGAGTTGCGTTTATTACAGTGAGTTGCGTTTATTACACTGAGTTGCGTTTATTACACTGAGTTGCGTTTATTACACTGAGTTGCGTTTATTACACTGAGTTGCGTTTATTACACTGAGTTGCATTTATTACAGTGAGTTGCGTTTATTACTGTTTCAAACAATAAGGTGTGTTAACAGCTTGAGTGCCGACGTAAGCTGGAGGTGAACACCTGTCTTGTGATCTTCTGCTGATTAAACCCACTCACACATACTCTGATAATTGAAGAGGAGGCTGCAGTGATAATATATTCATACACACACACACACACAGATGTGTGTCTGAGCAGAAATGTGCGAACAAGCAGTGAGAGGTGATGGGCGGTAATGATATTGATGCTAATTCCTTCTCTGTGTGTGTGTGTTGCGTAGTGTCTGAGTGTAGTTATTAATATTTAATGTTTGCGTTGATCAGTATTCAGTTTATGGAGGTTTTTTTCAGATCAGCCTTCTGCAGAGAACCCTGCAGTAGAATACAATAGAAACTCTGACAGTAGAATACAGTAAAATACAGGAGAAACCGACAGTAGAATACAGGGGAAACTCTGACAGTAGAATACAGTAGAATACAGGAGAAACTGACAGTAGAATACAGGAGAAACTGACAGTAGAATACAGTAGAATACAGTAGAAACTGACAGTAGAATACAGTAGAAACTCTGACAGTAGAATACAGTAGAACTCGTTCTGAACCTTTTGTAACTTAAGACTCACTTGTGACCGTCAGCTGTAATGACCAAAGAGATGTTTATGCTCACTCACCTTTGCTGAATCCAAAATTAATATATTCATATTTCTTCACCACAGGTTTGTCTCCAACATCACATTTTCCTCATAAAAACTGATCCGTGTTGTTTCACTGCTTTAGAGAGGATGTTCGCTCGTCTTCTCATGATGATGTCATCATGGTGCTAGTTTTCATTATGCTTTGCTTGAATTATTTGTATCATTTGTACAGATCTGAGGTGAAAAGCAGCTTGTGAAACTATTTTAATTAAGAAGCCGGTGACAGTAAAACGAGTTCTACTTCTTCAGATTACAACGTTCTTTGGTTTGTCTTTGTCACAGGTTTACACACATTATAGATACGTATATATATTACATTATATTACATTATATATATATTATATTTAGTGCTGGGCAACGATTAAAATATTTAATCGCGATTAATCTCATTGTTGTGGTAAAGTTAATCATGAATTCATAAGTCGTGTGTTCTGCACTGTTATTTTGAAGTGCTGCTCTATGAACTACAGGTGAACAACATTGTGTGTGAACACGTTGAACACATCAGGTTGTTGTGAGCAGCAGCAGCAGCAGTTCTATCTCTTCTATCTCTGTGCTCAGTGTGTGACTGTGTGTGGAACGTTCCACTGCTGTGAACAGAACAACATGTTTCACACGTTCATCTACATGTGTGTGTTGAGTCTTCATCACAGTCAGAGCATGTGATGCAGCGCTACTCTTCATCACTGTGATGCTGCTCTACTCTTCATCACTATGATGCTGCTCTACTCTTCATCACTGTGATGCAGCTCTACTCTTCATCACTATGACGCAGCTCTACTCTTCATCACTGTGATGCAGCTCTAGTCTTCATCACTATGATGCTGCTCTACTCTTCATCACTATGATGCTGTAACTCAGAGGTGATGAAGGTGACCCAGTGATCAAAGAATAAAGACAATTTAAGCACAATTCAGGTGTATTTTCCCTTTAACTCACGAGATGCAGCATGTTTCATACTTAATGTGAATATGATTCATACTTTGTTGGCATCTTATTCTGAAAACCGGATGTTGGTCTGAAGAAACCGGATGTTGTCTCACGTTAATGTTTCGCTAACTTTCAAAGTGCTTCGCTCTGATCTGTGCGTTTGAATGCGTTCACGGTGGATGTCAGCGTAGAGCTGCAGTAACGTGTGAGTCTGTGAGTTGACCAGCGATGTCCAGTCGTCTCCAGGGAGAGCAGCAGCTGGTGCTCGTTGTAACGTCAATCTTAAGAACGTTCCTCAGACCGACATCTTCCACAACACTCACCTGCAGTTTGTGTCCACTTCTCTGTAGCATCTGTTAGCTTGTGTTGCTTTAGTTTATCAACGTAGTCTGAAGACTTCCTCCACCTGCCAGTGAGCAACGGACTTTCAAAATAAAGTAACAGTCCGTCTCACCCAGCCGAGGAAACTCTGGACACGGAGCAGGCAGGTCCACATGGTCCCTGCTGGCCCACCGTCTGCTGAACAGCCCTGAGCTGGGCTTCATCTCCAACCCGCATCCTGCACTTGAACCAGCGGTGCTTTTCTCTTTGAAGTGCCGCGGAGTTAGCCTGCTAGCTAAACTGAGACGGCTAAGCTAAGCTCAGAAAGTGCACACTGACAGTCACCGAACTGTAAACTAGTCGTAGCGGTCCGTAGTCGGTGCATAAGAAACACCGCTGCCACCGATGTGACCGAGCGTCCTGGTTCTGTATGAGGTGCATTTATAAGACGTAATAAGCGGAGTCAGGAGACAGACATCTCGTTCAGCCCACAGCTTCTCTCTGTATTTCTGGGTGGTGAGCTGCCTCTAGGGGGTGAGACAGAGAGGAAAGATGTAATGGTGGTCTCAGGTCTCATGGTGCAGTCCTGTCTCCTAAAAAATACGTTCCCCCAAAACTAAAATGCATTCTCAATTACGTTTGACCACAAACGTATTTTCTCCCCGATTACGTTTGTGTTTGACGTATTAAATATGTTTCTCATCAACATATCTTTGCTGTACTCTCGTCTTTATTGTTGGAATGCTGTGAAGCATTCCAACTATTGTTATCCTGTTTTCTTTATTCCACTATTTCTTCCCCCCCCCCCCTGTTTCGTCGCAACGCTTCTTCTTCTTCATTTTTTAAGCTACAGAAACCGTTCAACTATCAAAATGTCTTATTTAAACATTAAACTCAAAATTTGGCTTTTTTGTTGAAAAAATGAATGCTCTTACTAATACTGCGACAACTACTACTGCTGCTAATATTTCTAGTATTACTACTACTACTGCTGCTACTACTTCTACTACAACTTTTGCTGTTGCAACTATTACTAGTGCTATTACTGCTACCATCAATATTATTACTACCACTACTGCTATTACTACCACTACTACTATTACTTATACGACAACTGCTACTACTACTGCTATTCATGCTACTAAAAGTAGTAATACTACTGCAGCTATTAGTACGTCTGCTACTAGTACTACTACTACTGCTACATCTTCTACTGCCATTACTATTACTACTACTACTACTACTGTGATATTAAATACTACGACCAATACTACAGCTATTACTATGACTACTGATAGTACGTCTTCGACTACTTCTTCTAATTACTAATGCTTCTACTACAACTTCTACTACTACTACAAATATCACTAATACGACTACTAGTAGTTATTCTAATGCTAATACTTCTACTAATAATACTTCTACTACAACTTCTACTACTACAAATATCACCACTGATGAATTTTTTTAAGCCACAGAAACTGTTCAAATATCAAAATGTTCAGCTCTTTCAGGAGAGGTGTGATGTGACTTTTCATATTGTAATCTTTAAACTTTTTGAATTATTAAGCTTTTTGCAATTTGTTATTGAATTGGATATCTATTTTCAGCAATGTTTTTGCGATTAATTTCAGTTTTCAGCATTCCAACGCATTTTCAGCAGGAAATGCTTTTTCTAGTTATGTTTCTGTGATCTGCCTCGCCTCGACCCGCCACCCACCAGTTGTTGCCCCGCAGTCTGTTCCGAGGGCTGAAGACCTGACGGTCGGTGCCTCGCGGCGGGGCGGCTGGAGACCTCACGTCCCGGCGCCAACGGGTGAACGCCGCCACTCGGAACCATAAAACCAAGTCCCGGATTTCACCCGGGGGACATTCTGGAGGTATTGTGGCCGGGTGATGTGCCTCGTTGCTGGGGAGGTATGAGCCGAGAGTGGCGGGGTGTTATGGAGGTTTATATTACAACTCGGTGTTCCCGTGCGTGGATGAGCGCATTTCTGCCGGAGGCAGGCGGCGTGTTGTGGTAGTATTCTGACCGCGTAACAGGGAGAAGGAGAGGCGGTGGTGGAGAGGGAACAAGATGTTAAAGAGATGCTGGAATGTATGATTGGAGAGAGAGAAGCAAACAGTTGGACGTGATCCCGCGTCCAACAACAGTGTCGCTGCATCGATGCTTTGTCCGAAGACGTCCTGCTACATTAGTCGGTCGCGTGAAGAAGAGTTTTACTCTCTGCAAGTAGACAAGTCTACAGATGTGGTTAATCTGGCCAATCGTCTGGTGAACGTCCGTTACCTTTCAGAAGGCACGCTGCAGGAAGAGGTTTTATCTTGTAAACAAACGCCACGCGCGAGCAAACTGTTCTCTCATTGGTCCGATTTGTATGCGGCTATAAATAGGCTCTGTTGCTTTTTTTTTTTAAGGTGTGTGGGGGGGGGGGGGGATTGGGGGTGCGTGAACCCGGTCGGGATGTAGAAGGGGGTGCGTGGCCTAACAAGTTTGGGAACCGCTGCTCTACGGCAACCCTGAAGGGACATATAATCTCCAATACAAACCGATAAACATGAGACAGTCTGTTACAATAATAGTAAATAAAAAAAATTAGTTAACGCGTGATAAAATAATTGTCGGCGTTAATTAATTAATGCGTTAACGCAATAATAACGCGTTCACTTTCCCAGCACTAATTATATATTACATGTTTAAATTAGAAGAAGAAAAAATAAATATTTCTGATTTTGGTTTCGTGGGAATGAAGGTGGTGGTGGTAATATTATGGGAATATTCAAAACCAGCAGAGCAGAAGTCCTGGATCCTCCTGTCTGTCTCTCCAGACCTCAGCAGGTAGACATGTTGTCTGCTGGGTTTATCTTCTTATGTCCTTTAGATCTTCTCACCAACATCACTGATGATCAGTTGATGGAACCAGCGATGTTCTGGTTTTAATCTGTAGAGCTCTCCTCTGCTGGACCCTGAACCTCTCGTGGTAGTTTGTGATGTTTCTGTTGCTCCTCTGATGAGGTAAACAAGAACTTCTTCAGTTTCCTTCATGAATGCAGATGTTGCTGATGTTTCTTCTCCAGGATGGAGATGAGGACCACGTCAGGCTGTTGGTGATTCTCAGGACCTCAAATCTGTTCACTTGCTCCTCCTCATCTCTGTTGATGGAGACAGATGTTTGTCTTCACCTCCTTGTTTCTAAAATCGACAGTCATCTCTTCAGTTTCACGGACGTTGAGTAGTTTGTTCTCTGAAGTTTGTTGATTTCCTCTCAATATAAAGTTTTGTCGTTAGTTTCATCTGAACACGTTAAACAGAGTTCATATTTGGGGGAACAGTCGTGAACAGGAGGGAGTCGAACACATGGCCCTGAGGGGCTCCGGTAGAGAGGAGGAGGTTCTGAAGTTCTGTTTGTGAGGAGGTCTAAGAACCGGCTGCGGAATGTTTTCAGTCAGTTTGATAAGAACGAGTTGAAAGCTGAACATTATTCACATAAAGTCTTGAGATAAAATGTTGCAATGCTTTAATGAAGATCAAGCAAATCACAGTGCAGCTACTCTGTCTGGATCAACGTGGTCCTCAATGAGTTCCTGGACTTTGTTGATCATCCTCTGGTAGTAGAGACACGTCTATCCTTCCATTCTTCTGATGTTTCCCTCCTGCAGGCAGAGCTGAGCCTCTGCTGTTAATCTTCTGTTCTTCACTTCTTATTCTGATCTTCTGTCCTGGATTCAACCGAACAGAATCTCTAATTCTTCTTATTCTGATCTGATCCTCCTGTCAAACATCTCTGTGTGTGTTTATATCTGCTGTCAACACAAGCAGCTGTAATCCAGATGAGAGACGGAGAGGCAGGAATAGCAGCTACAAGACAAACGGGCTCTAAAGGTTCTGTGTTCTAAACCCGACACGCTGAGCAGAAAAGAGGAATTAACTCCATTCAGAACGACGAAGAATCTCACAGAGAGTCCTGCTGCAGGAAACCGCTCCAAAGGAGACAAAGAGACCTGCAGATACTGTTATTAAGTACAGTGATCATGTGAACAGATAAACTTATCAAAAGTCTCTCCAGCTGTTAAAGCCGACTGACAGCTGATCATGTGATCATCAGCACCGTCATCAGAAACTGACGTCGCTTCACATGACGCTTCAAAGGAAAGGACATCTCATATTTCCTCGTTTCCTCTCTCCTCGCATGGTTTCCTCCATGCATCCCTGGTGGGAGGGACTAAGACGCAAGGAAAGGACACAAGTGAGGGAAACGGGGATGCAATTAAGAGACTTGGGATGAACCCACAGAGACTTGGGATGAACCCATAGAGACTTGGGACCCATAGAAAGGGGTCTCGGCCCGCCACGTAATTTTATGTGGCCCGCGAATCCGCCAGCAAAAAAAAAAAAATATATATATATTCAATTTTTTCTTTTTTTAATTATAAATTTTTTTTTTTTTAAAGTTAGACTTGATAGTAAAAATATCCCCATAGTCAAAATTCTGAGATAGAAAGTCAAAATGATGAGATACTTAAACACACAGTCACAGAAGCAGCTCTTTGGCTGGTCACTGTTCACTTGTATTGTGAGTACATTGAACACATGAAATACTTCATGTGGGATTGTGCAAACGCACCCTTGAAAGGATTTTAAGCATTGAACAAAGTTATTGTAATAACTTGTGTTTGATATTTGTGTTTGATATTTTCTTTAATAGTTTGATATTTGATAGAGTAATGTGGGTTTATTAACCCTCAATTAAAAGGATTTAAGTTATAATAACAGAAATGCGCTTAAATATATTTTTACATTTATATAACTGCATGTACAATATTTTTACACTTGAATAAACAATAATCAAATGCAGAGAGAGTTATTTACCAATATGTTACGAGTACAATAGTTACATTTTCAACCGGCCCTTTGTGGGCGACCATGATGCTGATGTGGCCCGGAGTGAAAATGAGTTTGAGAGCCTGCCATAGAGACTTGGGATGTACCCTTGGAGACTTGGGATGTACCCTTGGAGACTTGGGATGTACCCATAGATACTTGGGATGTACCCTTGGAGACTTGGGATGTACCCATAGATACTTGGGATGTACCCTTGGAGACTTGGGATGTACCCATGGATACTTGGGATGTACCCATGGAGACTTGGGATGTACCCATTGAGACTTGGGATGTACCCTTAGAGACTTGGGATGTACCCTTGGAGACTTGGGATGAACCCTTGGAGACTTGGGATGTACCCTTAGAGACTTGGGATGAACCCATAGAGACTTGGGATGTACCCTTGGAGACTTGGGATATACACTTAGAGACTTGGGATGAACCCTTAGAGACTTGGGATGAACCCATAGAGACTTGGGATGAACCCTTAGAGACTTGGGATGTACCCAGGGACAGCAGGGCTGCAGCACAGGAAGCCCTGTGTAGTCTGTGGCTCAGGTCCAGTGAGACCTCAGAGTTGAGATTGGATGAAAATTCACACGCAGGTGAAACTCAACGTCTCAAGGAGATTGGTGTGAATTTATCTCAAATCAGGCTGTTGACTATCCTGCAGGCCCATGTAGTCTTTCTGGATTATGTTGTAAATGTTGGATCCAACATGAAAGAGGAACATGTGGTTCTTTTAAACCTGTAGAGCTGGAAGTGAAGCAGGACCTCATGTGGTCCGGACTTTCAGACTTTTCAGTTTGATCCAAATCATAATTACAGGTGTGAAACCTCCCTGGACCAGACAGGACCAAACAGGACCAGTTGGTCTCGGTCGGGATCACTCTGAAACATGGTTTAGTTTGTTTCTAGTTTCAAAACATTTTTTGGAATGTGGTTCAAATTTTTGGAGGAATTACAGGAAGTTCTAGAAGAAGAACAACAAAATGAGGCGGTAGCTCATGAGGACCGGATTCATATGGAGATCTGGATCACTTCAGGAACACCTGAACCTCATCGAACCACAACCAATAATATCTTCAACATGCCACGCCCCTTCGTCTCCATGGCAACCACGACAATGACAGGATGAGGTGTTTGTGTTTAAGTGGCTCATTGTGTCACCACGGCAACAAATTGACTTCCTGTTGGGGTGATGATGATGATGATGAAGGTGTGTACAGTCAGCTATGTGACTCTCACAAACCGAACAATGCCCTTTTGGGGAATTACAATTTTATTTTCTGACAACTGTGACACACACACATTACATCACAGCGGGGGGGGGGGGTGGTGTGTGTGTGTGTGTGTGTGTGTGTGTGTGTGTGTGTGTGTGTGTGTGTGTGTGAAGAATAATAAAGCAGAACAAACGACAAAATAATCCTGAAGCAGGAAAAAAGACAAAGAAGGAAAAACAAAGACAAAGAACTGAGTCACATGGAAGTACTGCATGTATTACTGAGTTCTTATAATGATATTATCCAGTCTAGTACTGAGTACTTCTACTGAGTAATCATAGTATTTTGCGTGTGGTACTTTTAGTACTTAGTAAATTAGTACTTTGTTAAGTACTGAGTACTTCTAATAGATAGCACTCAATACTATCTATTGGACATACTAAGTACTGAACAGTGTGTTCGTGATCTAACCTCATGTGATCTCATGTTACCTCATGATCCCATGACCTCATGATCTCATGACCTCATGATCTCATGTTACCTCATGACCTCATGATCTCATGTTACCTCATGACCTCATGATCTCATGTTACCTCATGACCTCATGTTACCTCATGACCTCATGATCTCATGTTACCTCATGATCTCATGTTACCTCATGACCTCATGTTACCTCATGATCTCATGTTACCTCATGATCTCATGTTACCTCATGACCTCATGATCTCATGTTACCTCATGATCTCATGTTACCTCATGTTACCTCATGATCTCATGTTACCTCATGATCTCATGTTACCTCATGACCTCATGATCTCATGTTACCTCATGATCTCATGTTACCTCATGATCTCATGTTACCTCATGATGTCATGTTACCTCATGACCTCATGATCCCATGATCTCATGTTACCTCATGACCTCATATTAACTCATGACCTCATGATCCCATGATCTCATGTTACCTCATGACCTCATATTAACTCATGACCTCATGATCCCATGATCTCATGTTACCTCATGACCTCATATTAACTCGTGACTTCATGTTAGGTTTCAGCATGCGTCACGCAGAACAGACCCACCTACAGGACAAGCACATGTAACACTGAAGCACATAACATACACATAAAAAAAAATGGAAAATAGCAACACTGATCAAGACAAATGCACATATAGGCAAAACAAGCAGGCAGGACAGACAGTACATCAATGCTGGCACACCTGATTGGCAACAAGCCATTTCTTTAAGTCATGACCTCGTGTTAACTCGTGACTTCATGTTAACTCGTGACCTCATGTTAACTCGTGACTTCATGTTAACTCTTGACTTCATGTTAACTCTTGACTTCATGTTAACTCGTGACTTCATGTTAACTCTTGACTTCATGTTAACTCTTGACTTCATGTTAACTCTTGACCTCATGTTAACTCGTGACTTCATGTTAACTCTTGACTTCATGTTAACTCTTGACCTCATGTTAACTCTTGACTTCATGTTAACTCTTGACTTCATGTTAACTCTTGACCTCATGTTAACTCTTGACTTCATGTTAACTCTTGACTTCATGTTAACTCTTGACCTCATGTTAACTCTTGACTTCATGTTAACTCTTGACTTCATGTTAACTCGTGACTTCATGTTAACTCTTGACCTCATGTTAACTCTTGACTTCATGTTAACTCGTGACTTCATGTTAACTCTTGACCTCATGTTAACTCGTGACTTCATGTTAACTCTTGACTTCATGTTAACTCTTGACCTCATGTTAACTCTTGACTTCATGTTAACTCTTGACCTCATGTTAACTCGTGACTTCATGTTAACTCGTGACTTCATGTTAACTCTTGACTTCATGTTAACTCTTGACCTCATGTTAACTCTTGACTTCATGTTAACTCGTGACTTCATGTTAACTTTTGACTTCATGCTGTATGTCATCTGTCTCTGGTCTTCATCATGTCCTGTGATGTGCTACTTCAGTAGATTAGAACCAGCGGCTCTCTAGATATTCCCACTGTGATATCGGTGTAAACTATTTTTTCAACAAAACAACCAATCAGGAACATTGATAATGAACACTGACCACGCCCACATCTGCTGCGTGCATGTCAGTTAGTTGGAGAACGACTCTGAGAGAAAGTAGGACACA
>CM051697.1:160000-185000 GCA_028022725.1 Lycodopsis pacificus | reverse complement strand
GGGAACGTACTCAGACTGTTGTTGTTCATTGGTTATTGGTCCCCCAGGTGCACTATGGGTAATGATCCAGCAGGATGCCCCTGAAACATTCACTGTGTGTTAGTGTGTGTCTGTGTGATTACATATTAACAGGAAGAATCAAGATTTAACTCACTCGGGCTCATTAACACACTCACACAGTGAGATGCTCCTCATGGAGTCTGACATCAGCTGATCAGTGATCGTGTGATCTTGAACAACAGCTCCACCTGGTGGCAGCAACCCTTCTTCTTCTGTGGTCTCTGTGATCACCACATATTGATTATCTGCTACACAAACAACATGATCACGCGTGTGTGTGTGTGTGTGTGTGTGTGTGCGCGTGTGTATGTTGCAGGTGTTGGTGCGCTCTGATTGGTCAGGAGATCTGTACGGCAGCGTGTCAGTGGACAGTGGGAGTGTCATCAGAGCCGACCTCCTATTGGACGAGAACCAGCAGCACGTTTATGTGTTAACCAACAGAAGGGTGAGACAGCTTCCACCTGTCTATCTCCGTCCCTCTCTTCTCCTGTCTGTCTCTCTGTCCCTCTCTTCTCCTGTCTGTCTCTCTGTCCCTCTCTTCTCCTGTCTGTCTCTCCATCTGTCTCTCCGTCCCTCTCTTCTCCTGTCTGTCTCTCCGTCCCTCTCTTCTCCTGTCTGTCTCTCTGTCCCTCTCTTCTCCTGTCTGTCTCTCCGTCCCTCTCTTCTCCTGTCTGTCTCTCCGTCCCTCTCTTCTCCTGTCTGTCTCTCCGTCCCTCTCTCTCTGTCCCTCTCTTCTCCTGTCTGTCTCTCCGTCTGTCTCTCCGTCCCTCTCTTCTCCTGTCTGTCTCTCTGTCCCTCTCATCTCCTGTCTGTCTCTCCGTCCCTCTCATCTCCTGTCTGTCTCTCTGTCCCTCTCTTCTCCTGTCTGTCTCTCCGTCCCTCTCTTCTCCTGTCTGTCTCTCTGTCCCTCTCTTCTCCTGTCTGTCTCTTCTCCTGTCTGTCTCTCTGTCCCTCTCTTCTCCTGTCTGTCTCTCCGTCTGTCTCTCCGTCTGTCTCTCCGTCCCTCTCTTCTCCTGTCTGTCTCTCTGTCCCTCTCATCTCCTGTCTGTCTCTCCGTCCCTCTCATCTCCTGTCTGTCTCTCTGTCCCTCTCTTCTCCTGTCTGTCTCTCCGTCCCTCTCTCTCTGTCCCTCTCTTCTCCTGTCTGTCTCTCCGTCCCTCTCTTCTCCTGTCTGTCTCTCTGTCCCTCTCTTCTCCTGTCTGTCTCTCCGTCTGTCTCTTCTCCTGTCTGTCTCTCTGTCCCTCTCTTCTCCTGTCTGTCTCTCCGTCCCTCTCTTCTCCTGTCTGTCTCTCTGTCCCTCTCTTCTCCTGTCTGTCTCTCCGTCTGTCTCTTCTCCTGTCTGTCTCTCTGTCCCTCTCTTCTCCTGTCTGTCTCTCCGTCCCTCTCTTCTCCTGTCTGTCTCTCCGTCTGTCTCTCCGTCTGTCTCTCCGTTCCTCTCGTCTCCTGTCTGTCTCTCCGTCCCTCTCTTCTCCTGTCTGTCTCTCTGTCCCTCTCTTCTCCTGTCTGTCTCTCCGTCTGTCTCTTCTCCTGTCTGTCTCTCTGTCCCTCTCTTCTCCTGTCTGTCTCTCCGTCCCTCTCTTCTCCTGTCTGTCTCTCCGTCTGTCTCTCCGTCTGTCTCTCCGTTCCTCTCGTCTCCTGTCTGTCTCTCCGTCTGTCTCTCCGTCCCTCTCTTCTCCTGTCTGTCTCTCCGTCTGTCTCTCCGTCTGTCTCTCCGTTCCTCTCGTCTCCTGTCTGTCTCTCCGTCTGTCTCTCTGTCCCTCTCTTCTCCTGTCTGTCTCTCCGTCTGTCTCTCTGTCCCTCTCTTCTCCTGTCTGTCTCTCTGTCCCTCTCTTCTCCTGTCTGTCTCTCCGTCTGTCTCTCTGTCCCTCTCTTCTCCTGTCTGTCTCTCTGTCTGTCTCTCCGTCCCTCTCTTGTCCTGTCTGTCTCTCCGTCTTTATATTATCCTGTCCGTCTCTCCGTCCCTCTCTTCTCCTGTCTGTCTCTCCGTCTGTCTCTCTGTCCCTCTCTTCTCCTGTCTGTCTCTCCGTCCCTCTCTTCTCCTGTCTGTCTCTCCGTCTGTCTCTCCGTCTGTCTCTCCGTCCCTCTCTTCTCCTGTCTGTCTCTCTGTCCCTCTCATCTCCTGTCTGTCTCTCCGTCCCTCTCATCTCCTGTCTGTCTCTCTGTCCCTCTCTTCTCCTGTCTGTCTCTCCGTCCCTCTCTTCTCCTGTCTGTCTCTCTGTCCCTCTCTTCTCCTGTCTGTCTCTTCTCCTGTCTGTCTCTCTGTCCCTCTCTTCTCCTGTCTGTCTCTCCGTCCCTCTCTTCTCCTGTCTGTCTCTCCGTCTGTCTCTCCGTCCCTCTCTTCTCCTGTCTGTCTCTCTGTCCCTCTCATCTCCTGTCTGTCTCTCCGTCCCTCTCATCTCCTGTCTGTCTCTCCGTCCCTCTCTCTCTGTCCCTCTCTTCTCCTGTCTGTCTCTCTGTCCCTCTCTTGTCCTGTCTGTCTCTCCGTCTGTCTCTTCTCCTGTCTGTCTCTCTGTCCCTCTCTTCTCCTGTCTGTCTCTCCGTCCCTCTCTTCTCCTGTCTGTCTCTCTGTCCCTCTCTTCTCCTGTCTGTCTCTCCGTCTGTCTCTTCTCCTGTCTGTCTCTCTGTCCCTCTCTTCTCCTGTCTGTCTCTCCGTCCCTCTCTTCTCCTGTCTGTCTCTCCGTCCCTCTCTTCTCCTGTCTGTCTCTCCGTCTGTCTCTCCGTTCCTCTCGTCTCCTGTCTGTCTCTCCGTCTGTCTCTCTGTCCCTCTCTTCTCCTGTCTGTCTCTCCGTCTGTCTCTCTGTCCCTCTCTTCTCCTGTCTGTCTCTCTGTCTGTCTCTCCGTCCCTCTCTTGTCCTGTCTGTCTCTCCGTCTTTATATTATCCTGTCTGTCTCTCCGTCCCTCTCTTCTCCTGTCTGTCTCTCCGTCTGTCTCTCTGTCCCTCTCTTCTCCTGTCTGTCTCTCCGTCCCTCTCTTCTCCTGTCTGTCTCTCCGTCTGTCTCTCTGTCCCTCTCTTCTCCTGTCTGTCTCTCTGTCTGTCTCTCCGTCCCTCTCTTCTCCTGTCTGTCTCTCCGTCCCTCTCTTCTCCTGTCTGTCTCTCCGTCCCTCTCTTCTCCTGTCTGTCTCTCCGTCTATATATTATCCTGTCTGTCTCTCCGTCCCTCTCTTCTCCTGTCTGTCTCTCCGTCCCTCTCTTCTCCTGTCTGTCTCTCCGTCTATATATTATCCTGTCTGTCTCTCCGTCCCTCTCTTCTCCTGTCTGTCTCTCCGTCTATATATTATCCTGTCTGTCTCTCCGTCCCTCTCTTCTCCTGTCTGTCTCTCCGTCTATATATTATCCTGTCTGTCTCTCCGTCCCTCTCTTCTCCTGTCTGTCTCTCCGTCCCTCTCTTCTCCTGTCTGTCTCTCCGTCTATATATTATCCTGTCTGTCTCTCCGTCCCTCTCTTCTCCTGTCTGTCTCTCCGTCTATATATTATCCTGTCTGTCTCTCCGTCCCTCTCTTCTCCTGTCTGTCTCTCCTTCTATATATTATCCTGTCTGTCTCTCCGTCCCTCTCTTCTCCTGTCTGTCTCTCCGTGTATTTTATTTTATTTTCTAAACATGAACATTAAATCAAACTGACCTCTGATCTGTTTCCTGTCTGTCTTTCAGCTGTCGAAGGTTCCTGTGTCCACATGTGAGAGACAGACAGACTGTCAGTCGTGTCTCTCTGTCAGAGACCCGTACTGTGGCTGGTGTGTCCTGGAGGGAAGGTAGGTCTGTCTGTATCTATGTCTCGCTGTCTCTCTGTCTGTCTCTTTGTTTATCTCTGTCTGTCTGTCTCTTTGTTTATCTCTGTCTCTCTGTCTGTCTCTTTGTTTATGTCTGTCTGTCTGTCTGTCTCTCTGTCTGTCTCTTTGTTTATCTCTGTCTGTCTCGCTGTCTGTCTGTCTGTCTGTCTGTCTGTCTGTCTGTCTCTTTGTTTATCTCTGTCTGTCTCGCTGTCTGTCTGTCTGTCTGTCTGTCTGTCTGTCTCTCTGTCTGTCTCTTTGTTTATGTCTGTCTGTCTGTCTGTCTGTCTGTCTGTCTGTCTCTTTGTTTATCTCTGTCTCTCTGTCTGTCTCTTTGTTTATCTCTGTCTGTCTCGCTGTCTGTCTGTCTGTCTGTCTGTCTGTCTGTCTGTCTGTCTGTCTGTCTGTCTGTCTGTCTGTCTGTCTCTTTGTTTATCTCTGTCTGTCTCGCTGTCTGTCTGTCTGTCTGTCTGTCTGTCTCTCTGTCTGTCTCTTTGTTTATGTCTGTCTGTCTGTCTGTCTGTCTGTCTCTTTGTTTATCTCTGTCTCTCTGTCTGTCTCTTTGTTTATCTCTGTCTGTCTCGCTGTCTGTCTGTCTGTCTGTCTGTCTGTCTCTTTGTTTATCTCTGTCTCTCTGTCTGTCTTTAATAGTTCTGATGATGTCATATTTTTTGGGTCCAGATGTTCCCGTAAACATCAGTGTCGTCGTCATATGCAGCCCAACCATTGGCTGTGGAGCTTTGAACCGACCAATCAGTGTGTGATAGTTCAGAGCCTGAGGCCGGCCAATCAGAGCAAAGACGAGCAGACGCAGGTATGTGTACACACCTGTATACAGGTGTGTGTGTCTGTGTGTGTGTCACAGAGTGTTGATGAGTCACAGTACAGCGTAGTAGTGCAATCAATAATCAATAGCCAGACGTGTTCGTGACTTTTGTTTACACGTTTATCTCCAAGGTAACACTGTCGGTTGACCAGCTTCCCGCCCTCACGGAGGCGGAGTCTCTGTCCTGCGTCTTTGGGCTCCTCCCACCTCAGCCCGCTGTCATCACAGCAACAACCATTACCTGTCAATCACCTGCTCCAGAACTCCTCCCACCCATGCCAACAGGAAGTGGTGAGTGAACAGCTGATGTTGATTAGGACTTATTCTGTTTTTAAATAATGCATAATGTACCGCATACTACATACTCGATCAGTATGTACCGCATACTACATACTCGATCAGTATGTACCGCATACTACATACTCGATCAGTATGTATGTACCGCATACTACATACTCGATCAGTATGTACCGCATACTACATACTCGATAAGTATGTATGTACCGCATACTACATACTCGATCAGTATGTACCGCATACTACATACTCTAAGTATGTATGTACCGCATACTACATACTCGATCAGTATGTACCTCATACTACGTACTTGATCAGTATGTACCGCATACTACATACTCGATAAGTATGTACCGCATACTGCGTAATCGATCAGTATGTACCGCATACTACATACTCGATCAGTATGTACCTCATACTACGTACTTGATCAGTATGTACCGCATACTACATACTCGATAAGTATGTACCGCATACTACATACTCGATCAGTATGTACCGCATACTACATACTCTAAGTATGTATGTACCGCATACTACATACTCGATCAGTATGTACCTCATACTACGTACTTGATCAGTATGTACCGCATACTACATACTCGATAAGTATGTACCGCATACTACATACTCGATCAGTATGTACCGCATACTACATACTCGATAAGTATGTATGTACCGCATACTGCGTAATCGATCAGTATGTACCGCATACTACATACTCGATCAGTATGTACCGCATACTACATACTCGATCAGTATGTACCGCATACTACATACTCGATCAGTATGTACCGCATACTACATACTCGATCAGTATGTACCGCATACTGCGTAATCGATCAGTATGTACCGCATACTACATACTCGATCAGTATGTACCGCATACTACATACTCGATAAGTATGTATGTACCGCATACTACATACTCGATCAGTATGTACCGCATACTACATACTCGATCAGTATGTACCGCATACTACATACTCGATCAGTATGTACCGCATACTACATACTCTAAGTATGTATGTACCGCATACTACATACTCGATCAGTATGTACCTCATACTACGTACTCGATCAGTATGTACCGCATACTACATACTCGATAAGTATGTACCGCATACTGCGTAATCGATCAGTATGTACCGCATACTACATACTCGATCACTATGTACCGCATACTGCGTAATCGATCAGTATGTACTGCTTACTACGTACTGCAAAAAATGTACTACATACTAACGTACTGCATACTAACATACTCAATCATTATGTTCTGCATACTAAATGAACAGTTAGATATACCATTCTTAGAAGATTGATCTCTCTGAAGTAAACCAATAAACCACGGTCATGTATAGATCACATGATCACATGATACTTTTGTTAGTATGTGATTATATCGACCACCGTTATCGATCACTGTTATCGATCACTTCCTGTTCCTGTGACTCTCTGATTCCAGATCACATGATCCTGCCTGTGTCACTGATGTTTGGTCATGTGACCATCGCCACGGGGAACATGACCTTCTATGACTGTGGAGCTGTGAGCCGCCTGAACCAGAGCTCCCAGTAAGAAATAATGTACACCAGTACAGTCTTAATGATGATGATTATGATGAAGATGGTGATGATGATGATGATGGATGCTTTCAGGTGTCTGGCGTGTCTCATCAGTGTCTGGAGGTGTAACTGGTGTCCTCTGGATCAACTCTGCACTCACAACCACAGCTGTGCCAACCAACACATCATCCTCTACCAGAGAGTGAGACAACCTGTCTGTCTGTCTGTCTGTCTGTCTGTCTGTCTGTCTGTCTGTCTCGGTAGGTCTGTTTCACCCTGTCTCCTGTCTGTCAACAGGAGTCTTCTGGTCCCACTTCTTGTCCTTTGGTTTTCGCCCTGCAGAGTTCTGCCTTAGTGCCTTTGGGCCTGACCACCACCGTGGCGCTGAGGGGACGAAACCTGGACGTCTACACAGTGAGAACTGTTTATAATTATCATATCAAAGTATACAAGTACATAATAGTACACAATATATACAATAAGGATCCTCTATTTAACACTAAGGATCCTCTGATTAATACTCACAAGTGTCTTGCTCAAGGACACATCAACATGCGACTAGCAGAGCCGGGGATCGAACCGCCGATCCTCTGATTGAGGGATGGCTCTGCTCTCCACTTAGCCACAGTCGCCCCAAAAATCTTCATTCCATTACAGTCATTTAGCAGACGCTTTTATACATGTGTATATATATATATATATGTGTATATATTATAATACTTTGTTTCTCAAGCAGGATGAAGCTCCTTATGTGTGTGTTGTACAAATCGAAGGAGTCCAGATTAATCTGCCAGCTGCTGTAGAAAAACAACCAGACAACACACACACCTTCACCTGCAGCCCCCATCAGGTAACACCACCTCATGTGCTAATGCTAATGCTAATGCTACTTAAAGAGTGTTCACCTTAAAGGTGCACTGTGGAGGATTTCTAAGGATCTGTTAGTAGCCACCTGTCTGTCTCTCACCACCTGTCTCTCTGTCACCACCTGTCTGTCTGTCACCACCTGTCTCTCTCTCACCACCTGTCTCTCTGTCACCACCTGTCTGTCACCACCTGTCTGTCACCACCTGTCTGTCTCTCACCACCTGTCTCTCTGTCACCACCTGTCTGTCACCACCTGTCTGTCTCTCACCACCTGTCTCTCTGTCACCACCTATCTCTCACCACCTGTCTCTCTCACCACCTGTCTGTCTCTCACCACCTGTCTGTCTCTCATCACCTGTCTCTCTGTCACCACCTGTCTCTCTGTCACCACCTGTCTCTCTCACCACCTGTCTCTCTCACCACCTGTCTCTCTCTCACCACCTGTCTGTCTCTCACCACATGTCTCTCTCTCACCACCTGTCTGTCTCTCTCTCACCACCTGTCTGTCTCTCACCACCTGTCTCTCTCTCACCACCTGTCTCTCTCTCACCACATGTCTGTCTCTCACCACCTGTCTCTCTCTCACCACCTGTCTCTCTCTCACCACATGTCTGTCTCTCACCACCTGTCTCTCTCTCACCACCTGTCTGTCTCTCACCACCTGTCTCTCTCTCACCACCTGTCTCTCTCTCACCACATGTCTGTCTCTCACCACCTGTCTGTCTCTCTCTCACCACCTGTCTGTCTCTCACCACCTGTCTCTCTCTCACCACCTGTCTCTCTCTCACCACATGTCTCTCTCTCACCACCTGTCTCTCTCACCACCTGTCTCTCTCTCACCACCTGTCTGTCTGTCTCTCACCACCTGTCTGTCTCTCTCTCACCACCTGTCTGTCTCTCTCTCACCACCTGTCTCTCTCTCACCACCTGTCTCTCTCACCACCTGTCTGTCTGTCACCACCTGTCTGTCTGTCACCACCTGTCTCTCTCACCACCTGTCTGTCTCTCACCACCTGTCTCTCTCTCACCACCTGTCTCTCTCTCACCACCTGTCTCTCTCACCACCTGTCTCTCTCTCACCACATGTCTGTCTCTCACCACCTGTCTGTCTCTCTCTCACCACCTGTCTCTCTCTCACCACCTGTCTCTCTCTCACCACCTGTCTGTCTCTCACCACCTGTCTCTCTCTCACCACATGTCTCTCTCTCACCACCTGTCTGTCTCTCACCACCTGTCTCTCTCTCACCACATGTCTGTCTCTCACCACCTGTCTGTCTCTCTCTCACCACCTGTCTCTCTCTCACCACCTGTCTCTCTCTCACCACCTGTCTGTCTGTCACCACCTGTCTCTCTGTCACCACCTGTCTCTCTCACCACCTGTCTGTCTCTCACCACCTGTCTCTCTCTCACCACCTGTCTCTCTCTCACCACCTGTCTCTCTCTCACCACCTGTCTGTATGTCACCACCTGTCTGTATGTCACCACCTGTCTCTCTCTCACCACCTGTCTGTCTCTCACCACCTGTCTGTATGTCACCACCTGTCTGTATGTCACCACCTGTCTCTCTCTCACCACCTGTCTCTCTCTCACCACCTGTCTCTCTCTCACCACCTGTCTGTCTGCCACCACCTGTCTGTCTCTCACCACCTGTCTGTCTCTCACCACCTGTCTCTCTGTTACCACCTGTCTCTCTCTCACCACCTGTCTGTCTCTCACCACCTGTCTCTCTGTCACCACCTGTCTGTCTCTCACCACCTGTCTCTCTCTCACCATCTGTCTGTCTCTCACCACCTGTCTGTCTGTCACCACCTGTCTCTCTGTCACCACCTGTCTGTCTCTCACCACCTGTCTCTCTCTCACCACCTGTCTCTCTCTCACCACCTGTCTGTCTGCCACCACCTGTCTCTCTCTCACCATCTGTCTGTCTCTCACCACCTGTCTCTCTCTCACCACCTGTCTCTCTCTCACCACCTGTCTGTCTGTCACCACCTGTCTCTCTCTCACCATCTGTCTGTCTCTCACCACCTGTCTCTCTGTTACCACCTGTCTGTCTGTCACCACCTGTCTGTCTGTCACCACCTGTCTCTCTGTCACCACCTGTCTGTCTCTCACCACCTGTCTCTCTCTCACCACCTGTCTGTCTGTGTGTAGTTCCAGTATGCTGTCAGTCAGCTTCAGTACTCCAGTGATGTCTACCTGCGTAGAGGAGAGAGACGCATCGACGTCTCACCTGGCCTCCGACGTAAGAACCTGACGTGTGTGTGTGTCTGTGGCTGTGTGTCTGTGTGTGTGTGTCTGTGTGTATGTGTGTGTGTGTGAGTGTGTGTGTGTGTGTGTGTGTGTGTTTGTGAATGAGAGATCTCATTGGCTGATATTTGGTCCCTGTGTTATTCAGTCCAGCTGTACGACTGCTCTGCTGGCCAATCAGATTGCTCACAGTGCCGGGCGGTGCCTGAGGAGTATGGCTGTGTTTGGTGTTCAGGAAGTCCCATCCCCAGTTGTGTTTACAACCAATCCTGTACCAGCGTACCTGCAGACACCTGCCCGCCTCCTCAGATCACACAGGTGAGTCTCATGTTTGGAGAGGGCTCGTCTGTTGCATGGAAACTGTAGCGTGAGTACAGTTCACCCTGTATGAATAGTTATCTACATCGTCTATACTTTCCTATTGCCTGTTGTGAACATTCTCACCATTTTATGACTAACACTGCAAGTCTTCACCCAGAGAACTCACCATAAGCTCCTCTGCATGTTTCAGTCGTTAACGGAGCGGAAGAGGGTTAAACTGTTCTAAAGGACCAGAGTACTTTGTTTGACTTCAGACACTTGATTTTGATATGAGGTCACTCTCTGGCTGTTCTCCCTCTCCTCTCTCCTCTCTCCTCTCTCCTCTCTCCTCTCTCTGCTCTGCTCTTCTGTAGTTGGTTGTAACTGGTTGTAACTGGTTGTAACTGGTTGTATCAGGTTGTAACTGGTTGTAGCTGGTTGTAACAGGTTGTAACTGGTTGTAACTGGTTGTAACAGAATGTATCTGGTTGTAACAGGTTGTAACTGGTTGTAACAGAATGTAACTGGTTGTAGCTGGTTGTAGCTGGTTGTAACAGAATGTAACTGGTTGTAACTGATTGTAGCTGGTTGTAACTGGTTGTAACAGAATGTAACTGGTTGTAACTGGTTGTAGCTGGTTGTAACAGAATGTAACTGGTTGTAGCTGGTTGTAACAGAATGTAACTGGTTGTAGCTGGTTGTAACAGAATGTAACTGGTTGTAGCTGGTTGTAACTGGTTGTAACAGAATGTAACTGGTTGTAGCTGGTTGTAACTGGTTGTAACTGGTTGTAACAGAATGTAACTGGTTGTAACTGGTTGTAGCTGGTTGTAACAGAATGTAACTGGTTGTAACTGATTGTAGCTGGTTGTAACTGGTTGTAACAGAATGTAACTGGTTGTAACTGGTTGTAGCTGGTTGTAACAGAATGTAACTGGTTGTAGCTGGTTGTAGCTGGTTGTAACAGAATGTAACTGGTTGTAGCTGGTTGTAACTGGTTGTAACAGAATGTAACTGGTTGTAGCTGGTTGTAGCTGGTTGTAACTGGTTGTAACAGAATGTAACTGGTTGTAGCTGGTTGTAACTGGTTGTAACTGGTTGTAACTGGTTGTAACCGGTTGTAACTGGTTGTAACTGGTTGTAACCGGTTGTAACTGGTTGTAACTGGTTGTAACTGGTTGTAACCGGTTGTAACTGGTTGTAACAGGTTGTAACTGGTTTGATCCTGTTCAGAAGAGTAAGGATTCTAAAAGTTTGGAGTGACTATTTTATATAAGGCATCTATGCAGTTTATCTGGTTAATCATGTCTATCATGAAACAAAAGCAAGTTATATTATGACGGTTATAAAAAGTGTAAACAAGCTATATGTTGTGCTGGTTATACTTTGAAAGAAAAGGGTTACAGGTTATAATAGCTATACTTTTATGCTTTCATACTTTTCTATGATCTTTCTACAAAACATTCAAACTGTCTGTCTGTCTGCTCACCTGTCTGCAGGTGCGTCCTGTCTCCGGTCCGCTGGAGGGCGGGATTCTGGTGACCATCACAGGGTCCAATCTGGGGATGAGGTACCAGGATGTGGTGGGCGGAGTCACAGTTGCAGGTGTTCAGTGTCCACCTCAACCTGAAAGATACCAGATCTCCACCAGGTAACACACAGACACACACACATCTCACACAAACACACACACACATATACACACACACAGACAGACACACACACACATGCACACACACAGCGCACACACACTCTCATACACACACACACATGTCTCACCTGATAGCACACTTTATCTCAGATACAACTTTGAGGTACTTTTGTGTGTGTGTGTGTGTGTGTTTATAGGGTTGTGTGTGAGCTGCAGTCCAGTGGGAAGCAGAGGGAGGGGCCTGTCCTGGTTACCGTGGGAACAACTCCACCTGGAAAGTCACAACAGATCTTCACCTATCAGGTAACAGAGATTGTTGTCCAGATGTTGAACCAGCTGAGTCCTTCTCCTGAGCTCCTCATCAAGACTCCCTGCAGAGGAACCACCGGGACCAGGACCAGCGTACCCCTTGTGTGTGTTGGGACCCGGCCCGGTGGATTCAGAGTCCACCACCAGCCTGCGTCGATCTATTTCAACCTTTGTTGAAAATGTGTTGCAACTGTCGTGAACTTGTATTGATGTCAGTAAGAATAGTTTTGATGCATTATTTTAAACAATGTGTGTTTTTGCATTCAGGACCCGCAGCTCCTGGATCTTGTTCCTGATAAAGGTCCGGTCTCTGGAGGAACCAGACTGACCATCAGAGGACGACAGCTGCTGACCGGACAAAGGTCCGACCTGAGTGCCTTCCTGGGCCCCCAACCGTGCTACATGTGAGTACTACGTTACTACCACTACTACTAATACTACTGCTAGTACTACTGCTACTAATACTAGTACTACTACGACTAATATTACTGGTACTAGTACTACTGCTACTACTAATACTACAACTGCTGCTACTAATACTACTGCTAGTACTACTGCTACTAACACTAGTACTACTACGACTAATATTACTGATACTAGTACTACTGCTACTACTAATACTACAACTGCTGCTACTAATACTACTGCTGGTACTACTGCTACTAATACTAATAATTCTACTAATACTACCACTACTGCTACTAATACTAGTACTACTACTGCTACGACTACTAATATTACTGCTACTAGTACTACTGCTACTACTAATACTACTACTTCTACTAATACTACTACTTCTACCAATACTACTACCGCTACTAATACTACTAGTACTACTGATACTACTACTTCTACTAATACTACCACCACAGTTGAAAGGATTGACTTTAAACTTTATACTGTTGTAATAAACTTCATTCATTTTTTGTTCCACCTGCTGAAAAATCTGATTGACAAGTGAAAATGCTTTCTTTTTTTGTCTTCTTGTTTCCTCTCTTTGTGTCCTCTCCTCTCCTTGTTTCCTCATCTCCTCTCTGTTTCCACATTTTATCTCCTTGATTCCTTGTTTCCTCTCATTGTATACTTGTCTCCTCTCCGTGTATCCTTGTTCCCTCTCATTGTCTTCTATCAGTGTGGAGGAGGTCACTGACTCAGAGTTAGTGTGTCAGACTGGTCCCAGTAATCAGACTAAAGAGGTCAAACTTCGGGTTCTGTTCGGTAAAGCGGAGAAAACCATTACCAAGGTTACCTTCCGTTACCTTGACAACCCGGTCATCACGGACGCCTCACCTGCAGAGAGCTTCTACGAGTAAGAACTGATCACCAATAATCAATCATCTAAGAACCTGATCACTAATAATCAATCATCTAAGAACCTGATCACTAATAATCAATCATCTAAGAACCTGATCACCAATAATCAATATTCTAAGAACCTGATCACTAATAATCAATAATCTAAGAACTGATCACTTATAATCAATCATCTAAGAACCTGATCATTTATAATCAATCATCTAAGAACCTGATCACCAATAATCAATCATCTAAGAACCTGATCATCAATCATCTAAGAACCTGATCACCAATAATCAATCATCTAAGAACCTGATCACCAATAATCAATCATCTAAGAACCTGATCACTAATAATCAATAATCTAAGGACTGATCACTAATAATCAATCATCTAAGAACTGATCACCAATAATCAATCATCTAAGAACTGATCACTAATAATCAATCATCTAAGAACTGATCACCAATAATCAATACTCTTAGAACCTGATTATCAATAATATAAGAACCTGATCACTAATAATCAATCATCTAAGAACCTGATCACTAATAATCAATCATCTAAGAACCCGATCACTAATAATCAATCATCTAAGAACCTGATCACCAATAATCAATAATCTAAGAACCTGATCACCAATAATCAATCATCTAAGAACCTGATCACCAATAGTCAATCATCTAAGAACTGATCACTAATAATCAATCATCTAAGAACCTGATCACCAATAATCAATAATCTAAGAACCTGATCACCAATAATCAATCATCTAAGAACCTGATCACCAATAGTCAATCATCTAAGAACTGATCACTAATAATCAATCATCTAAGAACCTGATCATTAATAACCATTCATCTAAGAATCTGATCACTAATAATCAATCATCTAAGAACTGATCACTAATAATCAATCATCTAAGAACATGATCACTAATAATCAATCATCTAAGAACTGATCACCAATCATCAATCATCTAAGAATTGATCACTAATAATCAATCATCTAAGAACTGATCACTAATAATCAATCATCTAAGAACCTGATCACTAATAATCAATCATCTAAGAACCTGATCACTAACAACCAATCATCTAAGAACCTGATCACTAATAATCAATCATCTAAGAACCTGATCACCAATAATCAATCATCTAAGAACCTGATCACTAATAATCAATCATCTAAGAACCTGATCATCAATCATCTAAGTACCTGATCACAATAATCAATATTCTAAGAACCTGATCACTAATAATCAATCATCTAAGAACCTGATCATCAATCATCTAAGAACCTGATCATCAATCATCTAAGAACCTGATCACCAATAATCAATAATCAATAGTCAATAAGTTTTAATCAGGTGATTACTTCCTGTCCTCAGAGGGGGGCGCGTCATCATGGTGACGGGCAAGAACCTGGGTGTTGTGCAGCAGCCAATCATATCGGTGTGGGTGGAGCCTCTGGAGGTCCAGAGGGTGAAGCGGAGAAGACGATTGGCTCTGCTCACCGCCAAGCAGCTGGTCTTCAACAGCACTATGAGAACGGTGAGATCAACCAATCAGAGAGGAGAGTGGTCAGGACGTCCTGACTAATATCTGTCTCTCCTGTCTGTCTCTCTGCACCTGTCTGTCTCTCCTGTCTCTCTCTCTTCACCTGTCTGTCTCTCCTGCGTCTCTCTCTCTTCACCTGTCTGTCTCTCCCATGTATCTTCTGTTCATCTGTCTGTCTCTCTTCACCTGTGTGTCTCTCTTGTCTGTCCCTCTCTTCACCTGTCTCTCTCTCCCTGTCCACCTGTATGTTGTTTCACTTGTGTGTCTCTCATGTCTCTCTCTCTCTGTCCACCCTGCGTGTCTCTCCTGTCTGTACCTCTTTTCACTTGTCTGTCTCTCATGTCTCTCCCTGTCCACCTGTCTGTCTCTCAGGTGTCAGAGCCCTGCTCCGTCCTGTCTTCCTCTCAGATGACCTGTCCGACTCCCAAAGTGACCCCAGAGGTCAAAGTGAAGGGCGTCTGGTTCCAGCTGGACAACGTCAGAGTCCACTTTGAAACCATCAAGGTACCTGTCTGTCTCTCTGCCTGTCTGTCTGTCTGTCTGTCAGGATGAACATCTGGAGGCGGTGGAGAACAAAACGGTCTCCATGGTGATATGATATTATGGTCTGTAATACACAGAGTCTGCAGGGGAGATCAATATCTGTGATCAGAGACATGAAGAGCCTGTCTGTCTCTGTCTCTCTCTGTCTCTCCTCCTTCATAGGTAGCGTGTTAGTATCAACGTTTTCACAATAAAAGCTGATCAAATGCAGAGATTCAGAATAAAAGAAGGTTCTGATGGAGACACCTGTCTGTCTCTCTGTATCTCTGAGTGGAAGGAGCGTGTTTGAGAGCGATAAATTGTGATTTTTCGACATTTTTCTTCACTGTGTAATGTTGTATATGATAGTGTAGTAGTGTATATGATAGTGTAGTAGTGTATATGGTAGTGTAGTGGGGTATATGATAGTGTAATGTTGTATATGGTAGTGTAGTAGTGTATATGGTAGTGTAGTGGGGTATATGATAGTGTAGTGGGGTATATGATAGTGTAATGTTGTATATGATAGTGTAATGGGGTATATGATAGTGTAGTGGGGTATATGGTAGTGTAGTGAGGTATATGATAGTGTAGTGGGGTATATGGTAGTGTAGTGGGGTATATGGTAGTGTAGTGGGGTATATGGTAGTGTAGTGGGGTATATGGTAGTGTAGTGGGGTATATGATAGTGTAATGGGGTATATGATAGTGTAGTGGGGTATATGGTAGTGTAGTGGGGTATATGGTAGTGTAGTGGGGTATATGGTAGTGTAGTGGGGTATATGGTAGTGTAGTGGGGTCTGCAGGTTCACGGGTTTTTTGTGTACTTTTAGCTGTTTTTTGGGTCTTTCTCTCTCTCTCTGTCTCTGTCTCTCTCTCTGTCTGTCTCTCCTCCTTCACAGTTAACCTGTCTCTCTCTCTCTCTGTCTGTCTCTCCTCCTTCACAGTTAACCAGTCTCTCTCTCTGCCTGTCTCTCTCTCAGGGTAAAAGCTTCACGTATTATCCGAACCCAGAGTTGTTTCCTCTGAACAGAGAAGCTCCAGATGTCCCGTATCGGTTTAAACCCGGAGGAGTGATCGCTGTGGAGGTAAAACTCTCTTGGTTCTCCTTGGTTCTCCGATAACAAATCAAACATGTCTGAGCTCTGTGTTTCTGTGGCGACCCTTAGGGTCTGGACCTGACCAGAGCAATCTCCAGACAGGAAGTGACGGCTCGACTTGGAGATCAGGAGTGTGACGTGAAAACTCTGGACAACACTCACCTATACTGTGAACCTCCAGAGATCCAACCAATGAGTGTAGAGGACAGCAACGAGCTACCCAGTCTCCAGGTAACACTTTATTATTATCTTTCAGTGTGGCTTTGTATCACTGTGCAAAAGCACACTGACTGTAATCTGGTTTATTATTTCTTCCGTGCCAAAAGTTTGACGCGCTTCTCCTCACACAGCGTGAACAACACCTGCGAAAAAAACGTGCGGCCTGATCGGGAATGGTGTGCTATGACTTTTCTCAGAGATTCACCCAGCGGTTTTCCCAAAAATCATGGAAAACGGAGCTAAACTTTTTTTTATAATGGGTGTGTATTGCACGGAATGTTCAGCGCTAGAGTGATGACATCACAGTCAGAGTGGAGCAGAGCAGGAAAAGTATTCTGTGATTTTTACAAACAAATTGCTTCCAGTCCCACAATTTTTACTCTTTATACAACATTTTTGGTAAAAATGATAGGAAATGTGCTGTCGCACGCATGTGACTATGGACTCCAACAGACTTACACATTTGTCTCAAAGAGCCGCAGAGCGACATGAACTCCAACCAACTGCTCCATCAGACTCCATGTTAAATCTCACCACTCATTTCTCAAAGAAAGCAGACGGCACCAGCTTTGCATATTGCTCTGCAGCTCACATTATTAACACCACAAACATAAGAAAC
This sequence comes from Lycodopsis pacificus, assembly GCA_028022725.1. Lineage (NCBI taxonomy): Eukaryota > Metazoa > Chordata > Actinopteri > Perciformes > Zoarcidae > Lycodopsis > Lycodopsis pacificus. The sequence continues at coordinate 167,790 of CM051697.1, read as the reverse complement.
GCATCCGCGCGTTGGGCAGAGACGCATCTCTCTCATAGTACCATATGTTGTTGATTGGACTCGTGGTTTTGGTATAGGGACCGAGCGGTCTCCGAAATGAGACGGCCTATGCTACAGAGGACTTCCTGTTTGCGTCACCAGCTGTTCACCCCTTTGCTACTTCCGTCGCCTAGAATCCCTGCTCAGCAGGATTATATATATATATATATATATATATATATATATATATATATATACACATAGATACATTAAACTAAAACCTTTTCAGTATATATACTGTAAAGGTTTAAAGGTACATATATATTGGCATGTACACATATATATATATATTAGTGCTGGGCAACGATTACATTGCTTTATCTCCATTAATCTCATTGTTATGCACAAAGTTCAATCATGAATTATAAAGTAGTGTATTGCGGACTTTTATTTTAAAAGTACTGCTATATGAACTAAAGGTCAATAACATTTGTTTTGCAAACACTTTTTAAGGTTATTTTTAAAAGCAGTATTCCCTTTACACAGTAGCAGTTAAAACTTCTTGAAAGTTCTTGAAAACTGCAAAACCTATCTACGTCATGTTTTTTTCCTTTTTTTATGTTTGTTAATTTCTAAGTAGTGATAACTAAATGATATGCTTATTATACATATTACAAACAAAACACTTTAAAAACGCAAAAAAACTATTTTTTGGTAGTTTGGTCAGACACATGTGCAACGCTGATGACTGTAATATGTGTGGTGTTTGTTATAAATGTACGTTGGTACATAGAGGGTGATAAGGAGCTGTACATGGAGGGACTTAGGACCCAGAGGAAAGAAACAGGAAGAGACAGAAGAGACGCCACACAAACAGCTGTTCACCGCTCGCTGCCCGGTTCTTGTGTTAAAAATGTCAGCTTAATAAAAAATAAAAAAAACTGCGTTAAGGCGCGATAAAATAATTGCCGTCGGCGTTAATTAATGAATGCGTTAACCCGATAATAATGCGTTAACTTGCCCGGCATTAATAAATTCTATTCTCATTGTTTTTTATACATGTCTCTCTCTCTCCCTGCCTGTCTGTCTCTCTGCCTGTCTGTCTCTCAGGTGTTCATGGGGAACCTGCGGGTGGACCTGGGTTTGGTTCAGTACGATAGTGACTCTGTGTCTGTCGTCCCATTGGCTGCTCAGATTGGTTTGGGGGCGGGAGCAGCTGTCATCATCCTGTCAGTGCTAGTCATCATCCTCATGTACAGGTAGATACCTGTCTGTCTGTCTGTCAGAGTTGAAGGCGCACTACTACTACTTATAGATCCAGACCCCGTGCATTCACTGATCCATTGATCCACTGTGGGAGCAGGAAGACTCTCAGGAACAAGTCGATCAGAGTAGATCAGCTCATGAGGTTCAGGTGCGTTATGGCACCGGTCTTAATAACCCCAGTCCACCTGGAGTCAGGGGGATCTGAGGGGCCCCCCAGCACTCGCCTCGGTCCTGATCCCACAGGCCTGGGTGGTTTCAACAATGACCTAGGAAGTATCGGTTCCAGTTTCTTGGTGCCCCTCCTGCGACAAGGTTAGCTGCAGCTCTCCACTCTTCTGGTAAACTCCCCTATCAGGGAGGTGGTCAGGGTTTGATTCCCCATGTTGTCTTATCCAGAAGTGGGACGGGACTCGGGCCAATGTTAACCGTGCCGACGGTATAGCAGGCTGTTGTTGTGGGCCTCAAGGATCCCTGTGTCCGGATACCAGTCTGGACACAGGGATCCTTGTGGGCCTCAAGGATACCGTTCTGGAACAGGGCCCAGGCATCTCACTCGCCCCCCCACATCTTCACCAGGTGCATGGATGTGGTCTTGGGGCCCCTGCAGGGTATTAAGGGTCCTGAACTTCTGTGTAGGAGGAAGACTTGATTACTAACTTGTTTGTGCGTTTGTGTGCAGGAGGAAGAGTAAACAGGCTCTCAGAGACTACAAAAAGGTTTTGCTGCAGTTGGAAACTCTGGAGATCAACGTTGGAGATCAATGTCGCAAAGAGTTCACCGGTACACAAACACATTGAATTCAGTTCACCTCAAAGTATTTATACAGCATCAAGTCCTGACAGGAGGTCTCTGGAGACTCGTCTCTGGTCTGGAATCTGGATTTAGTAACTATTGACTCGTCAAACCTGAAACATTGAGGAATGTTAATATTAATATTAAGGGTCTTTATATAACTACTTTAAAATGAAATCGTCCATATTGTTTATTCTTTTCATGAATATAAAATCCACCCAAAGAGATGAAAACAGGAAGGGCTTCCTGTCCTCCACAGACCTGGTCTGTCCTGAATCTGGTTCCCTAAATGAGATAAAAATGAGATAGTTTGTTACATCTCATCAAACCACCTGGACCTGTGAGAAACCTCTGGACAAACTGGAACCTATGTTTCCCAGACCCTGTCCCCCCTGCTCTTTTGGTAAAAACAGTCCAATCTGAGGGACCCAATGCAGCCAGAAGTCCACTAAGAGGTCCTGTAGCCGGTGTGTGAGGCCTTTAGGTGGTTCCATGCAGGCCAGATTATTAAAGACCAGAGTCATGAATCTGTAAGACATCGGCTTCAGCCGTTTCCATTTAGCCAATCTTCCATCTATTTGTTCCACCTAAGAACTTTCTTGACCCAGTCACACATTGAAAGTCCGTCCTGGTGAGTTTGTGTCCAGCAGGAGTCGAACCAACGACCTTTCAGAGCATTTAACTCTGACAGAGTGGCGTGAACTTCTTCTTCTTCTGCTTTTAGACCTGATGACAGAGATGATGGACCTGAGCAGTGATGTAGGAGGACCAGGACTCCCCCTGCTGGACTACAGGACGTATGCAGAGAGAGTCTTCTTCCCTGGTCAGCAGGTGGCGCCGCTGAGCCGCCAGCTGGACCTGCCAGAGTCCAGGAGGCAGACTGTGGAGCAGGGCCTCCAGCAGCTCAACAACCTGCTCAACAACAGACTCTTCCTCACCAGGGTGGGTCATGTGATGCTGTCATGTGACGCTGTCATGTGAGGCTGATGGAACCTGGTCTGACGGTGTGTTCTGTCTCCTCCGTCTCTCAGTTCATCCACACTCTGGAGGCCCAGCAGGGCTTCTCTCAGAGAGACCGAGGTTACGTTGCCAGTCTTCTCACCATCGCCCTACACGACAAACTCGAGTATTTCACCGAGGTGATGAAGAGTCTGCTGCAGGACCTGGTTCAGCAGTACGTCGCCAAGAACCCCAAACTCATGCTGCGCCGGTACATAAAACAAACTCACCTTTATCTGTGAAATGTGTCAACGATAAACAGGTGATTCGTGTTTAATGACTTGAAACGTGCCGCAGATACAGAATCCTTCTGTGGATTCTGTGCTGGTCCTGGACCTGTGGACCAGCACAGAATCTGCATCAGTTCTCCTAAAGCCAAAGTTCTGGGAGTCTGGGAGGATAAACAAGTTGATAAGTTAGTAATTGATTCAAAACCACCACCCTGGTCTACCAGAGACCCCCACAATGTCCAGAGTCTTTAGCATCTCAGGTGATACCTAGAGAGTCTTCCTCCGAGTCCTTAACCCTGCGTTCTCCACCAGACCCCCAGAGTACCAGTCCAGGTCAGCAGTCCTGATCCTGATCCTCATGTTTGCTGGTCCATGCTGAAAGGCCTTCCTCTTTAGTTCTCGGGTTAGCATCATGATGAGCACTGTGAACCTTCAGCAGGTGGCTCTGAGGACCCACATCCCATCAGGGCAGGGTCCTGCTGTGTACTAGCACCCGGGATCAAGATCACGTGGGCCCCTTTAGGGTCTGCAGACTGTCAGCTGGAAGGAGCTGCTGTTCTAACCGGTCACTGTCTGTCCTACTGTCTGTGTTTCAGGACAGAGACGGTTGTAGAGAAAATGTTAACCAACTGGATGTCGATCTGCCTCTACTCCTTCCTCAAGGTTAGTGCTGATCTGTCTCTCTCTCTCTCTCTCGGTCTCTCTCTCTCTAACACTAACCTGTCTCCCCCTCACCTGTCTGTCTGTCAGGAGGTGGCAGGTGAGCCTCTCTTCATGCTCTACAGAGCCATAAAGTACCAGGTGGATAAAGGTCCAGTTGACTCTGTGACAGGAAAAGCTAAACGAACGCTGAACGACAGCCACCTGCTGAGAGAGGACATCGAGTACTGCTCTATGGTAACCGTCTCACTCTCTCGACTCACCTGTCTCACTCTGTACCTGTCTCTCTCTCTCTGTACCTGTCTCTCTCTGTACCCGTCTCTCTCTCTCTGTACCCGTCTCTCTCTCTCTGTACCCGTCTCTCTCTCTCTGTACCTGTCTCTCTCTGTACCCGTCTCTCTCTCTCTGTACCCGTCTCTCTCTCGCTCTGTACCTGTCTCTCTCTCTCTCTGTACACGTCTCTCTCTCTCTCTGTACCTGTCTCTCTCTCTCTCTGTACACGTCTCTCTCTCTCTCTGTACCTGTCTCTCTCTCTCTCTGTACACGTCTCTCTCTCTCTCTGTACCCGTCTCTCTCTCTCTGTACCCGTCTCTCTCTCTCTCTCTGTACCCGTCTCACTTCTGTACCTGTCTGTCTCCCTCAGACTCTGATGGTGTTGGTAAAGAATGGAGTTGAGGTTCAACCTTGTCCTGTTAAAGTGCTCGACACCGACACTATCACACAGGTAGGCACATGTCTCTCTGTCTCTCACCTACCTGTCTGTCTCTTACCTGTCTAACTCTCACCGGTTTGTCTGTGAGCAGGTAAAGGATAAGATCCTGGACCAGGTCTACAGAGGAGCTCCGTTCACTCAGAGACCAGCAGCCGATAGTCTGGACCTGGGTATGCACACACACACCTACCTGTCTCACCTGTCAGGTTTGATTGACAACCCATACTGACCTGTGTTCCTGTGTTGACAGAGTGGCGTTCAGGTCAAGCGGGTCACCTGACCCTGTCAGATGATGACGTCACAGCAGTGGTTCAAGGTCGCTGGAAACGAGTAAACACTCTGCAGCACTACAAGGTAACGACGGACCAATCACAGGCAGCTTCACGTCCTCATGTTCTCCTTAAGTTCTCCTCGTGTTCTCCTCATGTCCTCGTGTTGTCCTCGTGTTCTCCTTGTGCTCTCCTCATGTTCTCCTCATGTCCTCGTCTTCTCCTTGTGCTCTCCTCATGTTCTCATGTTGTCCTCATATCCTCATGTTCTCCTTGTGTTCTCCTCATGTTCTCATGTTGTCCTTGTGTTGTCCTCGTGTTCTCCTCATGTTCTCGTGTTGTCCTCGTGTTCTCATGTTGTCCTCGTGCTCTCCTCGTGTTCTCCTCGTGTTGTCCTCGTGTTCTCCTCATGTTGTCGTGTTCTCCTCGTGTTCTCCTCGTGTTCTCCTCGTGTTGTCCTCGTGTTGTAGTATTGTCCTCGTGTTGTCCTCATGTTCTCGTGTTGTCCTCGTGTTCTCCTCGTGTTGTCCTCGTGTTGTCCTCGTGTTCTCCTCGTGTCCTCATGTTGTTCTCGTGTTCTCCTCATGTTCTCCTTGTGTTGTCCTCGTGTTCTCCTCGTGTTGTCCTCGTGTTCTCCTTGTGTTGTCCTTGTGTTCTCCTCATGTCCTCATGTTGTTCTCGTGTTCTCCTCATGTTCTCCTTGTGTTGTCCTCGTGTTCTCCTCGTGTTGTCCTCGTGTTCTCCTCGTGTCCTCATGTTGTTCTCGTGTTCTCCTCATGTTCTCCTTGTGTTGTCCTCGTGTTCTCCTCGTGTTGTCCTCGTGTTCTCCTTGTGTTGTCCTTGTGTTCTCCTCATGTCCTCGTGTTGTCCTCGCGTTCTCCTCATGTTGTAGTATTGTCCTCGTGTTCTCCTCGTGTTGTCCTCGTGTTCTCCTCGTATTCTCCTCGTATTCTCCTCGTGTTCTCCTCGTGTTGTCCTCGTGTTCTCCTCATGTCCTCATGTTGTCCTCGTGTTCTCCTCATGTTCTCCTTGTGTTGTCCTCGTGTTCTCCTCGTGTTGTCCTCGTGTTCTCCTCGTGTTGTCCTCGTGTTCTCCTCGTGTTCTCCTCGTGTTCTCGTGTTGTCCTCGTATTCTCCTCGTGTTCTCGTGTTGTCCTCGTATTCTCCTCGTGTTCTCCTCATGTTGTAGTATTGTCCTCGTGTTCTCCTCGTGTTGTCCTCGTGTTCTCCTCGTATTCTCCTCGTGTTGTCCTCGTGTTGTCCTCGTGTTGTCCTTGTGTTCTCCTCGTGTTCTCATGTTCTCCTCGTGTTGTCCTTGTGTTGTCCTCGTGTTCTCCTCGTGTTGTCCTCGTGTTCTCCTCGTGTTCTCCTCGTGTTCTCCTCGTGTTCTCCTCGTGTTCTCGTGTTGTCCTCGTATTCTCCTCGTGTTCTCCTCATGTTGTCGTATTGTCCTCGTGTTCTCCTCGTGTTGTCCTCGTGTTCTCCTCGTATTCTCCTCGTGTTGTCCTCGTGTTGTCCTCGTGTTGTCCTTGTGTTCTCCTCGTGTTCTCATGTTCTCCTCGTGTTGTCCTTGTGTTGTCCTCGTGTTCTCCTCATGTCCTCGTGTTGTCCTCGTGTTCTCCTCGTGTTCTCCTCGTGTTGTCCTCATGTTCTCCTTGTGTTGTCCTCGTGTTCTCCTCGTGTTGTCCTCGTGTTCTCCTCATGTCCTCATGTTGTCCTCGTGTTCTCCTCGTGTCCTCGTGTTCTCCTCGTGTTGTTCTCGTGTTCTCCTCATGTTCTCCTCGTGTTGTCCTCGTGTTCTCCTCGTGTTCTCCTTGTGTTGTCCTCGTGTTCTCCTCAGGTTGTCCTCGTGTTCACTTCATGTTCTCCTCATGTTCTCCTTGTGTTGTCCTCGTGTTCTCCTCATGTTCTCCTTGTGTTGTCCTCGTGTTCTCCTCATGTTGTCCTCGTGTTCTCCTCATGTTCTCTGTTTACAACCCATCATCTCCTCTCTCGTTCCTCAGGTTCCAGATGGAGCAACAGTCGCTCTGATTCCTCGTTCTCAGAGTTCAGGTGGAGTCAACCAGGTCTTCCAGACCGGAGAAAGTAAGAACACAAGAACACAACTCTTCTCACAGAACATCGAGAACAGAGAGAACCAGACCTGAGCTCAATAAATAAAGGGTCAAAAATAAGAACCAGTTTGAAGTTAAACTTTTAGATTTGGACTATTAACTAACCATTCGAAGCAGACACACCTGAACAACCTGTGTGTGTTGGTGTAGAAACTCCAATGCTGGAGGGTGAGGAGGAGGAGGGGCTTCGTCTGTGGCACCTGGTGAAGAGCAGCGAAGATCCAGAGATCCCAAAACACAGAAAGAGCAGCATGAGGGAGAGAGAGAGAGCCAAGGCCATACCTGAGATCTACCTGACCCGCCTGCTGTCCATGAAGGTAACACACCTGACTCTCTACCTGTCTGTCTCTCTACCTGTCTGTCTCTCTACCTGTCTGTCTGTCTACCTGTCTGTCTCTCTACCTGTCTGTCTCTCTACCTGTCTGTCTCGCTACCTATCTGACTCTCTACCTGTCTGTCTCTCTACCTGTCTGTCTCTCTACCTGTCTGTCTCTCTACCTGTCTGTCTCGCTACCTATCTGACTCTCTACCTGTCTGTCTCGCTACCTGTCTGACACTCTACCTGTCTGTCTCTCTACCTGTCTGTCTCTCTACCTGTCTGACTCTCTACCTGTCTGTCTCTCTACCTGTCTGTCTCTCTACCTGTCTGTCTCACTACCCGTCTGTCTGTCTACCTGTCTGTCTCTCTACCGGTCTGTCTCTCTACCTGTCTGACTCTCTACCTGTCTGTCTCACTACCTGTCTGTCTGTCTACCTGTCTGTCTGTCTAC
>CM051697.1:67500-155000 GCA_028022725.1 Lycodopsis pacificus | reverse complement strand
GTTAACACTGTGTAAACATGATCAATATCTTGTAATGTAATAATATCTAAACCATTACATCATTTGTTTATATTTACCCCCCCCCCCCCCGTCCCAGTTTAGAACCACACAGCATGGCCGCTAACGGCGCATGTCCACAGACCGGTGTCCGGTGTCAACAGCTGTTGAGACCATGAACGGTAGGACCGATACACCACGGAAAACACGAGAATAACCGGAGTGGACCCGGTACAGAGCTGGTATTTCCCGTCCGGTCTACAGAGAGAGCCGCTGATCTGCAGCTGGAGCTAGCTGAGCTAACAGGCTCACTGACAGCAGACTGTCAGCTGTCTTCTGACGGGGCTAACGGACAGGCCACTGGCTCATGTTCACCACGCTACGCTGCACTGACCCGTCCTGGCCCGGGTTAGTTTCTGGACTGTCTGCGGTGAAGTTCAGCCACATAACGGAGGCTTCCGAGCTAACTTGTTGACGCGAGCCTCCAGACTACCATCAGTCCAGCTGGGACAGAGCAGAGAGCCAGGATGCTAATAGGTAAAGTAGCAGCATGCTAATAGGTAAAGTAGCAGCATGCTAATAGGTAAAGTAGCAGCATGCTAATAGGTAAAGTAGCAGCATGCTAATAGGTAAAGTAGCAGCATGCTAATAGGTAAAGTAGCAGCATGCTAATAGGTAAAGTAGCAGCATGCTAATAGGTAAAGTAGCAGCATGCTAATAGGTAAAGTAGCAGCATGCTAATAGGTAAAGTAGCAGCATGCTAATAGGTAAAGTAGCAGCATGCTAATAGGTAAAGTAGCAGCATGCTAATAGGTAAAGTAGCAGCATGCTAATAGGTAAAGTAGCAGCATGCTAATAGGTAAAGTAGCAGCATGCTAATAGGTAAAGTAGCAGCATGCTAATAGGTAAAGTAGCAGCATGCTAATGAGTAAAGTAGCAAGATGCTAAAGGTTAAAGTAGCAGGATGCTAATGGGGAAAGTGGGCAGGATGCTAACGGGTAAGGTAGCAGCATGCTAACGGGTAAGGTAGCAGCATGCTAACGGGTAAAGTTAGCTGAACTCCAGCCAGCATGGCTAACATGCTAAGCTATCTTCCACCAGCTGACTGCTGATGCTGTCACAAACACATGCAGGTTGTTCCTGGTTCCAGACTCCATTCGTAAAATAGAGCATTTAACTAACAGACTAATGTCTGCTGGTCAGTTCATCAGTTCTCCAGGTTTGATGAACTTCAATGTGAATAGTTTCATAGTTGTTACAGAGGAACCATCTGACCAGGTGGTCATGAACACGTTCAGAGCTTTATTAATGTATGTTTCAGTGATAAACAAAGTAAATATAACTTGAATAATGATGTTTCTCTTTACTAGTTAAAGGTCTCTCTAAGCTCTACTAATGCTTCAGGTTGAAGGTGTTAAAGCCATAAACGGTGACCAGTGTTGCTTTTATTAAAGGACCGTTGGTCGTATTGACTTTATATAAATATATAACGTCAATAACGTTGTTGTTCCTCTCACATCCGTCGCTGGAGGAACCGGTAACGCTGCCGCAACCGGAAAGAAGCACCGGAGGAGAGGAAAGAAACACCGCCGAGTCCGAACAGAAGAGAACCGGTAAGAAACCGTGTGTGTGTGTGTGTGTGTCTCTCTGTGTGTGTGTGTGTGTGTGTGTGTGTGTGTGTGTGTGTGTGTCTCTCTCTCTGTGTGTGTGTGTGTGTGTGTGTCTCTCTCTGTGTGTGTGTGTGTGTGTGTGTGTGTGTGTGTGTCTCTCTCTCTGTGTGTGTGTGTGTGTGTGTGTGTGTGTGTGTGTGTGTGTGTGTGTGTGTGTGTGTGTGCGTGTGTGTGTGTGTGTGTGTCATGGTATCAGAGGTCTGAAGGGGTTTAGATCATCATCATCATTCACTGGATGGTGATGATGATGATGATGAAGCTCTAACTGGACTCCTCCACTGACTTGTGATCTCTTGGTTCTATTGATGTTCTATTTGTTTGTTTAATTGTTAATCTATTGATTAGGCCAAGAGGTTCTCATTCATACAAAGTATCAAAACTATTGTTGTGGTATTGTATCCAACATCTCAGTAAACAAGACAACACCTGTCAATCTTTGTCCTAAGCTAACAGTGTCCCCCTGCCTCCAGTCTTTGTGCTAAGCTAGCTGGTCTCTTACTGACAGAAACAGGTTTGGAGTTCGGTCCGAGACTCAGCTCCAATAATAGAAGCAGAGAGTGAATCATGATCTCTCACACACACACACACACACACACACACACACACACACACACACACACACACACACACCTGCTCTTCATGAGTCATGTGTTGAGGTTTGCCTGAGCTGCACTGAAATAGACTGTGTGTGTGTGAGATCAGAAACCGTTTATTGCCAATGTATGTTGCACATACAAAGAATTTGTCATGACAGGTGGTGCATAACATTAAACAATCAACACATTGCAAGAAATAGAAACATTAAATTTACAATAGAATATAAAATAAAGTGCACAACAAACAGATAACAGACTATAAACAAGTCTGACGAAGTGTAATGTAAAGTGTCAAGTGTTTAAATGAAGAAACAGAGAAGGGATGTGTAGGAGTGTCCAGTAGGAGGTTGTCCTGGGGATGAAACTGTTGATGTGGCGTGAGGTCTTGGTCCTGATGGAGGTCTTGGTCCTGATGGACTGCAGCCTCCTGCCAGATGGAAGGGGCACGAACAGTTTATGTCCAGGCTGAGAGGGGTCGACTACAATCTTTCTTGCTCTCTTCAGGGTCCTTGAAGGGACGGCAGATTGCAGCCAATCACCCTCTCGGCAGACCGAATGATGCGCAGCAGAGGATGGACTCTATGATGGCTGTGTAGAAGTGCACCATCATTGTCTTTGGCAGGTTGAACTTCTTCAGCTGCCTCAGGAAGTACATCCTCTGCCGAGTCACACGGGGTGATGGGAGGAGTCACACAGATGGGTCGGCGTATACTCCGGGGCTGTTGAACGAGGAAGGCGAGAAGGTAGCCCCTGGTTTGGCTGTTCCCGGCGCTTCGCCATGTGCCTGGATGAGACGATCCAATCTGGTGGTTCTCTATAAGCTCGTCCAGGGATGTGGGTAGCTTGAACGAGATTAGTTTGTTTTTTACGTCATCTGCTAGACTGAGCAAATATGCGTCACATTGAGCGGCCATGTTCCATGAAGTTAATCGTGCCTTGGTCCGGAAATCAATGGCATAGTCCGTGACAGGTCGCTGAACCTGCTGAAGCCACATTAGCCCTCCGGTCCCATGGACACCACCCCGAAAACCATGCGTAGTTCGTCAGAGAAGGACGCACAGGCAGGAGTACGATGATCCCATTCCGCCGTTCCTCACAGGCGAGCTCTCCCCGTCAGGTGGTTGATGGTGAACGCCACCCTGGCGTCCTGTGAAGTGAAGGTGCGGGGTTGCAACGCGAACAGGATGGAACAGTTTGTCAGGAATGCGTTGCAACCCTCAGGATCCCCAGCGTAACGTTCCGGCTCCCCCACCCGAGACCGGCGTTTGACCCCAGAGTGGACCGAAGCAGGTGACGGCGACCACGTCGCGTTGGTCTGAGTTGTGGCTGCTGCGAGTTGCTGGTCAATCAAGGTGGTCAGAATCTGGTTCTGATTCACCAGCGTGTGGTGAACCTCGGCGGTGTTGGTGACCACCAGGGTCTCGCGTCGCTGTATCGCCACTTCGATCAACACGAACCGGGCCTGTGATGCGGTCGTATGCTGGGTCCATGTTCTGGCCAGATTGTACTGTAACGGGTGTGGTTAGGACCCAGAAGCAGTACGACAGACACACTGAATAGTTGGAACCAAAGCTTTATTCTCAACTGAACACACAACAGGTAATAGTCTAGGATATGCACAGGTGTAGAATGCCACACGGTGGAACGCCAAGCCGTCAAGGGAGAAGGCAGACAGAACTCCGAGGAAACAGAGGCAGGATCTCGTGGTCGGGAACAGGAGGCTGAGTGGTTTACCGGAGCCGAGGCAAGGCGGAGAAGTCCAAACAGGCAGGGTCAGTCATGGGAAATCTGTCGGAGGGTAAACGCGGGAAGGTCTGGCATGAATGCGGAGAACGATCTGGCAGTGAGTGAGTAGGTGAGAGCGATGAGCTGATGAGGTGGGTGTGACTAACAGGTGATTAAGTGAGTGAGAGATGCAGTGGCAGAGCTGTGACAAGAACATTATATTTCTTTAAACATGTAGATAACAGATCAGTGGTTCTCAACTGGTCTGGCTGCAGGACCCACCATCACCCCTGAATGACAAGCCGCGACCCACAATTTGGGTATATCTATATTCAAGAAGTCTAGTAGAAGTAACATCTCTGTGTAGTAAACAACTGCCAAATCAAATAAAGAAAGTACACATCAATTATATTTTAACAAATATTATTCTCATTTTTCAAATTTAACTGGATGGATTATAAATAATACATAGAAATACATGAATAAATGTCCTTCTCATTTCAGGTAAAATAACGGCTGGATTAAAAAATAAATTACGTAACAAAATATTTTCACTGAATTGCCCTGCAGCTTTAAACTCGGTTCATTCAGGGTGAAGTGAAAAAGCCACGATATTATATTTTCTCATCTTCCAAAAAGAGAAATGAGTTGGAAGAATTCACCTCTATGAGTCTGTCCAGTCAGAGTCTGATGACTCTGGTCTCTCTGGACATTCTTCTCTTTTGGAGATCGTCCTATGATTTGACTTTCACATCTCACAGCTCAATAGTCCTGCTCTGTCTCTGTGTCCTCGTCTCTCCCCGTGTGTCACGGTGTGTACATCTCATTCGAGTCAGGAAATGCCCATATTTGATTGGCTGAGCTGCATCACGTGATGTGATTGTTTGTGGAGACTGTAAACATGTTGTGCTATGACTGTGGCGTATTTTTAGGCTTGTATCTGCATTATTTCAAATAAATATTTTCAATAAAAGTGCTTTTTTTCAGACGAACCTGAAACTTTTCAATTTGAGCTGTGTTCCATCTTCATTCACTATTAACCAGTAACATATACACAATATATACACATCTGAACAAGTGCCTCACAAGTTTTACCTGTATTTAACCATCATAAGTATTAAAATAGACCTTGTAGTTAGAGATCTACACTCTCTTTAGTATGGGCATGCAATTTTCGAGCAGAGGCCTAAAAATAGAGCTAGGGCCCAATGTAGATAACATTATATACCTTTTAAACATGTAGATACCATAGATTATACAGCTTTAAACATGTAGATAACAGAACATTATATACCTTTAAACATGTAGATAACAGAGAACATTATATATCTTTAAACATGTAGATAACAGAACATTATATACATTTAAACATGTAGATAACAGAACATTGTATACATTTAAACATGTAGATAACAGAACATTGTATACCTTTAAACATGTAGATAACAGAGAACATTATATATCTTTAAACATGTAGATAACAGAGAACATCATATTGATTTAAACATGTAGATAACAGAACATTATATACCTTTAAACATGTAGATAACAGAGAACATTATATATCTTTAAACATGTAGATAACAGAACATTATACATCTTTAAACATGTAGATAACAGAGAATATTATATACCTTTAAACATGTAGATAACAGAACATTATATACATTTAAACATGTAGATAACAGAGAACATTATATATCTTTAAACATGTAGACAACAGAACATTATACATCTTTAAACATGTAGATAACAGAGAATATTATATACCTTTAAACATGTAGATAACATAGATTATACATCTTTAAACATGTAGATAACAGAGAACATTATATATCTTTAAACATGTAGATAACAGAACATTATACATCTTTAAACATGTAGATAACAGAACATTATACATCTTTAAACATGTAGATAACAGAGAACATTATATACCTTTAAACATGTAGATAACATAGATTATACATCTTTAAACATGTAGATAACAGAACATTATATACCTTTAAACATGTAGATAACAGAACATTATATACCTTTAAACATGTAGATAACAGAGAACATTATATATCTTTAAACATGTAGATAACAGAACATTATATACCTTTAAACATGTAGATAACAGAACATTATATATCTTTAAACATGTAGATAACAGAACATTATATACCTTTAAACATGTAGATAACAGAACATTATATACCTTTAAACATGTAGATAACAGAGAACATTATATATCTTTAAACATGTAGATAACAGAGAACATTATATATCTTTAAACATGTAGATAACAGAGAACATTATATTGATTTAAACATGTAGATAACAGAACATAATATACCTTTAAACATGTAGATAACAGAACATTATATACCTTTAAACATGTAGATAACACAGAACATTATATATCTTTAAACATGTAGATAACAGAGAACATTATATTGATTTAAACATGTAGATAACAGAACATTATATACCTTTAAACATGTAGATAACAGAACATTATATACCTTTAAACATGTAGATAACAGAGAACATTATATATCTTTAAACATGTAGATAACAGAGACCATTATATACCTTTAAACATGTAGAGAACATAACATTATATACCTTTAAACATGTAGATAACAGAGAACATTATATTGATGAAAACATGTAGATAACAGAACATTATATATCTTTAAACATGTAGACAACAGAGAACATTATATTGATGTAAACATGTAGATAACAGAACATTATATTGATGTAAACATGTAGATAACAGAACATTATATACCTTTAAACATGTAGATAACGGAACATTATATACCTTTAAACATGTAGATAACAGAACATTATATACCTTTAAACATGTAGATAACAGAACATTATATACCTTTAAACATGTAGATAACAGAACATTCTATACCTTTAAACATGTAGATAACAGAACATTATATATCTTTAAACATGTAGATAACAGAACATTATATACCTTTAAACATGTAGATAACAGAACATTGTATACCTTTAAACATGTAGACAACAGAACATTATATACCTTTAAACATGTAGATAACAGAGAACATTATATATCTTTAAACATGTAGATAACAGAGACCATTATATACCTTTAAACATGTAGAGAACATAACATTATATACCTTTAAACATGTATATAACAGAACAGTATATACATTTAAACATGTAGATAACAGAACATTATATACCTTTAAACATGTAGATAACAGAGAACATTATATTGATTAAAACATGTAGATAACAGAACATTATATATCTTTAAACATGTAGATAACAGAGAACATTATATACCTTTAAACATGTAGATAACAGAACATTATATATCTTTAAACATGTAGATAACAGAACATTATATACCTTTAAACATGTAGATAACAGAACATTATATACCTTTAAACATGTAGATAACAGAACATTATATACCTTTAAACATGTAGACAACAGAACATTATATACCTTTAAACATGTAGATAACAGAGAACATTATATACCTTTAAACATGTAGATAACAGAGAACATTATATTGATTTAAACATGTAGATAACAGAACATTGTATACCTTTAAACATGTAGATAACAGAACATTATATACCTTTAAACATGTAGATAACAGAACATTATATACCTTTAAACATGTAGATAACAGAGAACATTATATATCTTTAAACATGTAGATAACAGAGAACATTATATTGATTTAAACATGTAGATAACAGAACATTATATATCTTTAAACATGTAGATAACAGAGAACATTATATTGATTTAAACATGTAGATAACAGAGAACATTATATTGATGTAAACATGTAGATAACAGAGCATTATATTGATGGAAACATGTAGATAACAGAACATTATATACCTTTAAACATGTAGATAACAGAACATTATATACCTTTAAACATGTAGATAACAGAACATTGTATACCTTTAAACATGTAGATAACAGAACATTATATACCTTTAAACATGTAGATAACAGAACATTATATTGATTTAAACATGTAGATAACAGAACATTATATACCTTTAAACATGTAGATAACAGAACATTATATACCTTTAAACATGTAGATAACAGAGAACATTATATATCTTTAAACATGTAGATAACAGAGACCATTATATACCTTTAAACATGTAGAGAACATAACATTATATACCTTTAAACATGTATATAACAGAACATTATATACATTTAAACATGTAGATAACAAAACATTATATATCTTTAAACATGTAGATAACAGAGAACATTATATTGATTAAAACATGTAGATAACAGAACATTATATTGATGTAAACATGTAGATAACAGAACATTATATACCTTTAAACATGTAGATAACGGAACATTGTATACCTTTAAACATGTAGATAACAGAACATTATATACCTTTAAACATGTAGATAACAGAACATTCTATACCTTTAAACATGTAGATAACAGAACATTATATATCTTTAAACATGTAGATAACAGAACATTATATACCTTTAAACATGTAGATAACAGAACATTATATACCTTTAAACATGTAGACAACAGAACATTATATACCTTTAAACATGTAGATAACAGAGAACATTATATACCTTTAAACATGTAGATAACAGAGAACATTATATTGATTTAAACATGTAGATAACAGAACATTGTATACCTTTAAACATGTAGATAACAACATTATATACCTTTAAACATGTAGATAACAGAACATTATATACCTTTAAACATGTAGATAACAGAGAACATTATATATCTTTAAACATGTAGATAACAGAGAACATTATATTGATTTAAACATGTAGATAACAGAACATTATATATCTTTAAACATGTAGATAACAGAGAACATTATATTGATGTAAACATGTAGATAACAGAACATTATATTGATGTAAACATGTAGATAACAGAACATTATATACCTTTAAACATGTAGATAACAGAACATTATATACCTTTAAACATGTAGATAACAGAACATTATATACCTTTAAACATGTAGATAACAGAACATGCTATACCTTTAAACATGTAGATAACAGAACATCATATACCTTTAAACATGTAGATAACAGAACATTATATACCTTTAAACATGTAGATAACACAGAACATTATATACCTTTAAACATGTAGATAACAGAGAACATTATATATCTTTAAACATGTAGATAACAGAGAACATTATATACCTTTAAACATGTAGATAACAGAGAACATTATATATCTTTAAACATGTAGATAACAGAGAACATTTTATATCTTTAAACATGTAGATAACAGAGAACATTATATATCGTTAAACATGGAGATAACAGAGAACATTATATATCTTTAAACATGTAGATAACACAGAACATTATATTGATTTAAACATGTAGATAACAGAACATTATATACCTTTAAACATGTAGATAACAGAACATTATATACCTTTAAACATGTAGATAACAGAGAACATTATATATCTTTGAACATGTAGATAACAGAGACCATTATATACCTTTAAACATGTAGAGAACATAACATTATATACCTTTAAACATGTAGATAACAGAACATTATATACCTTTAAACATGTAGATAACAGAACATTATATACCTTTAAACATGTAGATAACAGAACATTATATACCTTTAAACATGTAGATAACAGAACATTATATTGATTTAAACATGTAGATAACAGAACATTATATAACTTTAAACATGTAGATAACAGAACATTATATACCTTTAAACATGTAGATAACAGAGAACATTATATATCTTTAAACATGTAGATAACAGAGACCATTATATACCTTTAAACATGTAGAGAACATAACATTATATACCTTTAAACATGTATATAACAGAACATTATATACATTTAAACATGTAGATAACAGAACATTATATACCTTTAAACATGTAGATAACAGAGAACATTATATTGATGAAAACATGTAGATAACAGAACATTATATATCTTTAAACATGTAGACAACAGAGAACATTATATTGATGTAAACATGTAGATAACAGAACATTATATTGATGTAAACATGTAGATAACAGAACATTATATACCTTTAAACATGTAGATAACGGAACATTATATACCTTTAAACATGTAGATAACAGAACATTATATACCTTTAAACATGTAGATAACAGAACATTATATACCTTTAAACATGTAGATAACAGAACATTCTATACCTTTAAACATGTAGATAACAGAACATTATATATCTTTAAACATGTAGATAACAGAACATTATATACCTTTAAACATGTAGATAACAGAACATTATATACCTTTAAACATGTAGACAACAGAACATTATATACCTTTAAACATGTAGATAACAGAGAACATTATATACCTTTAAACATGTAGATAACAGAGAACATTATATTGATTTAAACATGTAGATAACAGAACATTGTATACCTTTAAACATGTAGATAACAACATTATATACCTTTAAACATGTAGATAACAGAGAACATTATATATCTTTAAACATGTAGATAACAGAGAACATTATATTGATTTAAACATGTAGATAACAGAACATTATATATCTTTAAACATGTAGATAACAGAGAACATTATATTGATTTAAACATGTAGATAACAGAACATTATATTGATGTAAACATGTAGATAACAGAACATTATATTGATGTAAACATGTAGATAACAGAACATTATATACCTTTAAACATGTAGATAACAGAACATTATATACCTTTAAACATGTAGATAACAGAACATTATATACCTTTAAACATGTAGATAACAGAACATGCTATACCTTTAAACATGTAGATAACAGAACATCATATACCTTTAAACATGTAGATAACAGAACATTATATACCTTTAAACATGTAGATAACACAGAACATTATATACCTTTAAACATGTAGATAACAGAGAACATTATATATCTTTAAACATGTAGATAACAGAGAACATTATATACCTTTAAACATGTAGATAACAGAGAACATTATATATCTTTAAACATGTAGATAACAGAGAACATTTTATATCTTTAAACATGTAGATAACAGAGAACATTATATATCTTTAAACATGTAGATAACAGAGAACATTATATATCTTTAAACATGTAGATAACACAGAACATTATATTGATTTAAACATGTAGATAACAGAACATTATATACCTTTAAACATGTAGATAACAGAACATTATATACCTTTAAACATGTAGATAACAGAGAACATTATATATCTTTGAACATGTAGATAACAGAGACCATTATATACCTTTAAACATGTAGAGAACATAACATTATATACCTTTAAACATGTAGATAACAGAACATTATATACCTTTAAACATGTAGATAACAGAACATTATATACCTTTAAACATGTAGATAACAGAACATTATATACCTTTAAACATGTAGATAACAGAACATTATATTGATTTAAACATGTAGATAACAGAACATTATATACCTTTAAACATGTAGATAACAGAACATTATATACCTTTAAACATGTAGATAACAGAGAACATTATATATCTTTAAACATGTAGATAACAGAGACCATTATATACCTTTAAACATGTAGAGAACATAACATTATATACCTTTAAACATGTATATAACAGAACATTATATACATTTAAACATGTAGATAACAGAACATTATATACCTTTAAACATGTAGATAACAGAGAACATTATATTGATGAAAACATGTAGATAACAGAACATTATATATCTTTAAACATGTAGACAACAGAGAACATTATATTGATGTAAACATGTAGATAACAGAACATTATATTGATGTAAACATGTAGATAACAGAACATTATATACCTTTAAACATGTAGATAACGGAACATTATATACCTTTAAACATGTAGATAACAGAACATTATATACCTTTAAACATGTAGATAACAGAACATTATATACCTTTAAACATGTAGATAACAGAACATTCTATACCTTTAAACATGTAGATAACAGAACATTATATATCTTTAAACATGTAGATAACAGAACATTATATACCTTTAAACATGTAGATAACAGAACATTATATACCTTTAAACATGTAGACAACAGAACATTATATACCTTTAAACATGTAGATAACAGAGAACATTATATACCTTTAAACATGTAGATAACAGAGAACATTATATTGATTTAAACATGTAGATAACAGAACATTGTATACCTTTAAACATGTAGATAACAACATTATATACCTTTAAACATGTAGATAACAGAACATTATATACCTTTAAACATGTAGATAACAGAGAACATTATATATCTTTAAACATGTAGATAACAGAGAACATTATATTGATTTAAACATGTAGATAACAGAACATTATATATCTTTAAACATGTAGATAACAGAGAACATTATATTGATTTAAACATGTAGATAACAGAACATTATATTGATGTAAACATGTAGATAACAGAACATTATATTGATGTAAACATGTAGATAACAGAACATTATATACCTTTAAACATGTAGATAACAGAACATTATATACCTTTAAACATGTAGATAACAGAACATTATATACCTTTAAACATGTAGATAACAGAACATGCTATACCTTTAAACATGTAGATAACAGAACATCATATACCTTTAAACATGTAGATAACAGAACATTATATACCTTTAAACATGTAGATAACACAGAACATTATATACCTTTAAACATGTAGATAACAGAGAACATTATATATCTTTAAACATGTAGATAACAGAGAACATTATATACCTTTAAACATGTAGATAACAGAGAACATTATATATCTTTAAACATGTAGATAACAGAGAACATTTTATATCTTTAAACATGTAGATAACAGAGAACATTATATATCTTTAAACATGTAGATAACAGAGAACATTATATATCTTTAAACATGTAGATAACACAGAACATTATATTGATTTAAACATGTAGATAACAGAACATTATATACCTTTAAACATGTAGATAACAGAACATTATATACCTTTAAACATGTAGATAACAGAGAACATTATATATCTTTGAACATGTAGATAACAGAGACCATTATATACCTTTAAACATGTAGAGAACATAACATTATATACCTTTGAACATGTAGATAACAGAACATTATATACCTTTAAACATGTAGATAACAGAACATTATATACCTTTAAACATGTAGATAACAGAACATTATATACCTTTAAACATGTAGATAACAGAACATTATATTGATTTAAACATGTAGATAACAGAACATTATATACCTTTAAACATGTAGATAACAGAACATTATATACCTTTAAACATGTAGATAACAGAGAACATTATATATCTTTAAACATGTAGATAACAGAGACCATTATATACCTTTAAACATGTAGAGAACATAACATTATATACCTTTAAACATGTATATAACAGAACATTATATACATTTAAACATGTAGATAACAGAACATTATATACCTTTAAACATGTAGATAACAGAGAACATTATATTGATGAAAACATGTAGATAACAGAACATTATATATCTTTAAACATGTAGACAACAGAGAACATTATATTGATGTAAACATGTAGATAACAGAACATTATATTGATGTAAACATGGAGATAACAGAACATTATATACCTTTAAACATGTAGATAACGGAACATTATATACCTTTAAACATGTAGATAACAGAACATTATATACCTTTAAACATGTAGATAACAGAACATTATATACCTTTAAACATGTAGATAACAGAACATTCTATACCTTTAAACATGTAGATAACAGAACATTATATATCTTTAAACATGTAGATAACAGAACATTATATACCTTTAAACATGTAGATAACAGAACATTATATACCTTTAAACATGTAGACAACAGAACATTATATACCTTTAAACATGTAGATAACAGAGAACATTATATACCTTTAAACATGTAGATAACAGAGAACATTATATTGATTTAAACATGTAGATAACAGAACATTGTATACCTTTAAACATGTAGATAACAACATTATATACCTTTAAACATGTAGATAACAGAACATTATATACCTTTAAACATGTAGATAACAGAGAACATTATATATCTTTAAACATGTAGATAACAGAGAACATTATATTGATTTAAACATGTAGATAACAGAACATTATATATCTTTAAACATGTAGATAACAGAGAACATTATATTGATTTAAACATGTAGATAACAGAACATTATATTGATGTAAACATGTAGATAACAGAACATTATATTGATGTAAACATGTAGATAACAGAACATTATATACCTTTAAACATGTAGATAACAGAACATTATATACCTTTAAACATGTAGATAACAGAACATTATATACCTTTAAACATGTAGATAACAGAACATTATATACCTTTAAACATGTAGATAACAGAACATGCTATACCTTTAAACATGTAGATAACAGAACATCATATACCTTTAAACATGTAGATAACAGAACATTATATACCTTTAAACATGTAGATAACACAGAACATTATATACCTTTAAACATGTAGATAACAGAGAACATTATATATCTTTAAACATGTAGATAACAGAGAACATTATATACCTTTAAACATGTAGATAACAGAGAACATTTTATATCTTTAAACATGTAGATAACAGAGAACATTATATATCTTTAAACATGTAGATAACAGAGAACATTATATATCTTTAAACATGTAGATAACACAGAACATTATATTGATTTAAACATGTAGATAACAGAACATTATATACCTTTAAACATGTAGATAACAGAACATTATATACCTTTAAACATGTAGATAACAGAGAACATTATATATCTTTGAACATGTAGATAACAGAGACCATTATATACCTTTAAACATGTAGAGAACATAACATTATATACCTTTAAACATGTAGATAACAGAACATTATATACCTTTAAACATGTAGATAACAGAACATTATATACCTTTAAACATGTAGATAACAGAACATTATATACCTTTAAACATGTAGATAACAGAGAACATTATATATCTTTAAACATGTAGATAACAGAGACCATTATATACCTTTAAACATGTAGAGAACATAACATTATATACCTTTAAACATGTATATAACAGAACATTATATACATTTAAACATGTAGATAACAGAACATTATATACCTTTAAACATGTAGATAACAGAGAACATTATATTGATGAAAACATGTAGATAACAGAACATTATATATCTTTAAACATGTAGACAACAGAGAACATTATATTGATGTAAACATGTAGATAACAGAACATTATATTGATGTAAACATGTAGATAACAGAACATTATATACCTTTAAACATGTAGATAACGGAACATTATATACCTTTAAACATGTAGATAACAGAACATTATATACCTTTAAACATGTAGATAACAGAACATTATATACCTTTAAACATGTAGATAACAGAACATTCTATACCTTTAAACATGTAGATAACAGAACATTATATATCTTTAAACATGTAGATAACAGAACATTATATACCTTTAAACATGTAGATAACAGAACATTATATACCTTTAAACATGTAGACAACAGAACATTATATACCTTTAAACATGTAGATAACGGAGAACATTATATATCTTTAAACATGTAGATAACAGAGACCATTATATACCTTTAAACATGTAGAGAACATAACATTATATACCTTTAAACATGTATATAACAGAACATTATATACATTTAAACATGTAGATAACAGAACATTATATACCTTTAAACATGTAGATAACAGAGAACATTATATTGATTAAAACATGTAGATAACAGAGAACATTATATTGATTAAAACATGTAGATAACAGAACATTATATATCTTTAAACATGTAGATAACAGAGAACATTATATTGATGTAAACATGTAGATAACAGAACATTATATTGATGTAAACATGTAGATAACAGAACATTATATACCTTTAAACATGTAGATAACGGAACATTATATACCTTTAAACATGTAGATAACAGAACATTATATACCTTTAAACATGTAGATAACAGAACATTATATACCTTTAAACATGTAGATAACAGAACATTCTATACCTTTAAACATGTAGATAACAGAACATTATATATCTTTAAACATGTAGATAACAGAACATTATATACCTTTAAACATGTAGATAACAGAACATTATATACCTTTAAACATGTAGATAACAGAACATTATATACCTTTAAACATGTAGACAACAGAACATTATATACCTTTAAACATGTAGATAACAGAGAACATTATATACCTTTAAACATGTAGATAACAGAGAACATTATATTGATTTAAACATGTAGATAACAGAACATTGTATACCTTTAAACATGTAGATAACAGAACATTATATACCTTTGAACATGTAGATAACAGAGAACATTATATATCTTTAAACATGTAGATAACAGAGAACATTATATTGATTTAAACATGTAGATAACAGAACATTATATATCTTTAAACATGTAGATAACAGAGAACATTATATTGATTTAAACATGTAGATAACAGAACATAATATACCTTTAAACATGTAGATAACAGAACATTATATACCTTTAAACATGTAGATAACAGAGAACATTATATATCTTTAAACATGTAGATAACAGAGAACATTGTATTGATTTAAACATGTAGATAACAGAACATTATATATCTTTAAACATGTAGATAACAGAGAACATTATATTGATTTAAACATGTAGATAACAGAGAACATTATATTGATGTAAACATGTAGATAACAGAGCATTATATTGATGTAAACATGTAGATAACAGAACATTATATACCTTTAAACATGTAGAGAACAGAACATTATATACCTTTCAACATGTAGATAACAGAACATTATATACCTTTAAACATGTAGATAACAGAACATTATATACCTTTAAACATGTAGATAACAGAACATTATATTGATTTAAACATGTAGATAACAGAACATTATATACCTTTAAACATGTAGATAACAGAACATTATATACCTTTAAACATGTAGATAACAGAGACCATTATATACCTTTAAACATGTAGAGAACAGAGACCATTATATACCTTTAAACATGTAGATAACAGAGAACATTATATATCTTTAAACATGTAGATAACAGAGAACATTATATTGATTTAAACATGTAGATAACAGAACATTATATATCTTTAAACATGTAGATAACAGAGAACATTATATTGATTAAAACATGTAGATAACAGAACATTATATATCTTTAAACATGTAGATAACAGAGAACATTATATTGATGTAAACATGTAGATAACAGAACATTATATTGATGTAAACATGTAGATAACAGAACATTATATACCTTTAAACATGTAGATAACGGAACATTATATACCTTTAAACATGTAGATAACAGAACATTATATACCTTTAAACATGTAGATAACAGAACATTATATACCTTTAAACATGTAGATAACAGAACATTCTATACCTTTAAACATGTAGATAACAGAACATTATATATCTTTAAACATGTAGATAACAGAACATTATATACCTTTAAACATGTAGATAACAGAACATTATATACCTTTAAACATGTAGATAACAGAACATTATATACCTTTAAACATGTAGATAACAGAGAACATTATATACCTTTAAACATGTAGATAACAGAGAACATTATATACCTTTAAACATGTAAATAACAGAGAACATTGTATACCTTTAAACATGTAGATAACAGAACATTATATACCTTTAAACATGTAGATAACAGAGAACATTATATACCTTTAAACATGTAGATAACAGAGAACATTATATTGATTTAAACATGTAGATAACAGAACATTATATTGATTTAAACATGTAGATAACAGAGAACATTATATTAATTTAAACATGTAGATAACAGAGAACATTATATTGATGTAAACATGTAGATAACAGAACATTATATTGATGTAAACATGTAGATAACAGAACATTATATACCTTTAAACATGCAGATAACAGAACATTATATACCTTTAAACATGTAGATAACAGAACATTGTATACCTTTAAACATGTAGATAACAGAACATGCTATACCTTTAAACATGTAGATAACAGAACATCATATACCTTTAAACATGTAGATAACAGAACATTATATACCTTTAAACATGTAGATAACACAGAACATTATATACCTTTAAACATGTAGATAACAGAGAACATTATATATCTTTAAACATGTAGATAACAGAGAACATTATATACCTTTAAACATGTAGATAACAGAGACCATTATATACCTTTAAACATGTAGAGAACATAACATTATATACCTTTAAACATGTAGATAACAGAACATTATATACCTTTAAACATGTAGATAACAGAACATTATATACCTTTAAACATGTAGATAACAGAACATTATATACCTTTAAACATGTAGATAACAACATTATATTGATTTAAACATGTAGATAACAGAACATTATATACCTTTAAACATGTAGATAACAGAACATTATATACCTTTAAACATGTAGATAACAGAGAACATTATATATCTTTAAACATGTAGATAACAGAGACCATTATATACCTTTAAACATGTAGAGAACATAACATTATATACCTTTAAACATGTATATAACAGAACATTATATACATTTAAACATGTAGATAACAGAACATTATATACCTTTAAACATGTAGATAACAGAGAACATTATATTGATGAAAACATGTAGATAACAGAACATTATATATCTTTAAACATGTAGACAACAGAGAACATTATATTGATGTAAACATGTAGATAACAGAACATTATATTGATGTAAACATGTAGATAACAGAACATTATATACCTTTAAACATGTAGATAACGGAACATTATATACCTTTAAACATGTAGATAACAGAACATTATATACCTTTAAACATGTAGATAACAGAACATTATATACCTTTAAACATGTAGATAACAGAACATTCTATACCTTTAAACATGTAGATAACAGAACATTATATATCTTTAAACATGTAGATAACAGAACATTATATACCTTTAAACATGTAGATAACAGAACATTATATACCTTTAAACATGTAGACAACAGAACATTATATACCTTTAAACATGTAGATAACGGAGAACATTATATATCTTTAAACATGTAGATAACAGAGACCATTATATACCTTTAAACATGTAGAGAACATAACATTATATACCTTTAAACATGTATATAACAGAACATTATATACATTTAAACATGTAGATAACAGAACATTATATACCTTTAAACATGTAGATAACAGAGAACATTATATTGATTAAAACATGTAGATAACAGAGAACATTATATTGATTAAAACATGTAGATAACAGAACATTATATATCTTTAAACATGTAGATAACAGAGAACATTATATTGATGTAAACATGTAGATAACAGAACATTATATTGATGTAAACATGTAGATAACAGAACATTATATACCTTTAAACATGTAGATAACGGAACATTATATACCTTTAAACATGTAGATAACAGAACATTATATACCTTTAAACATGTAGATAACAGAACATTATATACCTTTAAACATGTAGATAACAGAACATTCTATACCTTTAAACATGTAGATAACAGAACATTATATACCTTTAAACATGTAGACAACAGAACATTATATACCTTTAAACATGTAGACAACAGAACATTATATACCTTTAAACATGTAGATAACAGAGAACATTATATACCTTTAAACATGTAGATAACAGAGAACATTATATTGATTTAAACATGTAGATAACAGAACATTGTATACCTTTAAACATGTAGATAACAGAACATTATATACCTTTGAACATGTAGATAACAGAGAACATTATATATCTTTAAACATGTAGATAACAGAGAACATTATATTGATTTAAACATGTAGATAACAGAACATTATATATCTTTAAACATGTAGATAACAGAGAACATTATATTGATTTAAACATGTAGATAACAGAACATAATATACCTTTAAACATGTAGATAACAGAACATTATATACCTTTAAACATGTAGATAACAGAGAACATTATATATCTTTAAACATGTAGATAACAGAGAACATTGTATTGATTTAAACATGTAGATAACAGAACATTATATATCTTTAAACATGTAGATAACAGAGAACATTATATTGATGTAAACATGTAGATAACAGAGCATTATATTGATGTAAACATGTAGATAACAGAACATTATATACCTTTAAACATGTAGAGAACAGAACATTATATACCTTTCAACATGTAGATAACAGAACATTATATACCTTTAAACATGTAGATAACAGAACATTATATACCTTTAAACATGTAGATAACAGAACATTATATTGATTTAAACATGTAGATAACAGAACATTATATACCTTTAAACATGTAGATAACAGAACATTATATACCTTTAAACATGTAGATAACAGAGACCATTATATACCTTTAAACATGTAGAGAACAGAGACCATTATATACCTTTAAACATGTAGATAACAGAGAACATTATATATCTTTAAACATGTAGATAACAGAGAACATTATATTGATTTAAACATGTAGATAACAGAACATTATATATCTTTAAACATGTAGATAGCAGAGAACATTATATTGATTAAAACATGTAGATAACAGAACATTA
Organism: Lycodopsis pacificus; assembly: GCA_028022725.1. Taxonomy (NCBI): domain Eukaryota; kingdom Metazoa; phylum Chordata; class Actinopteri; order Perciformes; family Zoarcidae; genus Lycodopsis; species Lycodopsis pacificus. The sequence goes on along the minus strand of CM051697.1, from coordinate 134,169 downwards.
TATATCTTTAAACATGTAGATAACAGAGAACATTATATTGATGTAAACATGTAGATAACAGAACATTATATTGATGTAAACATGTAGATAACAGAACATTATATACCTTTAAACATGTAGATAACGGAACATTATATACCTTTAAACATGTAGATAACAGAACATTATATACCTTTAAACATGTAGATAACAGAACATTATATACCTTTAAACATGTAGATAACAGAACATTCTATACCTTTAAACATGTAGATAACAGAACATTATATATCTTTAAACATGTAGATAACAGAACATTATATACCTTTAAACATGTAGATAACAGAACATTATATACCTTTAAACATGTAGATAACAGAACATTATATACCTTTAAACATGTAGATAACAGAGAACATTATATACCTTTAAACATGTAGATAACAGAGAACATTATATACCTTTAAACATGTAAATAACAGAGAACATTGTATACCTTTAAACATGTAGATAACAGAACATTATATACCTTTAAACATGTAGATAACAGAGAACATTATATACCTTTAAACATGTAGATAACAGAGAACATTATATTGATTTAAACATGTAGATAACAGAACATTATATTGATTTAAACATGTAGATAACAGAGAACATTATATTAATTTAAACATGTAGATAACAGAGAACATTATATTGATGTAAACATGTAGATAACAGAACATTATATTGATGTAAACATGTAGATAACAGAACATTATATACCTTTAAACATGCAGATAACAGAACATTATATACCTTTAAACATGTAGATAACAGAACATTGTATACCTTTAAACATGTAGATAACAGAACATGCTATACCTTTAAACATGTAGATAACAGAACATCATATACCTTTAAACATGTAGATAACAGAACATTATATACCTTTAAACATGTAGATAACACAGAACATTATATACCTTTAAACATGTAGATAACAGAGAACATTATATATCTTTAAACATGTAGATAACAGAGAACATTATATACCTTTAAACATGTAGATAACAGAGAACATTATATATCTTTAAACATGTAGATAACAGAGAACATTTTATATCTTTAAACATGTAGATAACAGAGAACATTATATATCTTTAAACATGTAGATAACAGAGAACATTATATATCTTTAAACATGTAGATAACAGAGAACATTATATTGATTTAAACATGTAGATAACAGAACATTATATACCTTTAAACATGTAGATAACAGAACATTATATACCTTTAAACATGTAGATAACACAGAACATTATATACCTTTAAACATGTAGATAACAGAGAACATTATATATCTTTAAACATGTAGATAACAGAGAACATTATATACCTTTAAACATGTAGATAACAGAGAACATTATATATCTTTAAACATGTAGATAACAGAGAACATTTTATATCTTTAAACATGTAGATAACAGAGAACATTATATATCTTTAAACATGTAGATAACAGAGAACATTATATATCTTTAAACATGTAGATAACACAGAACATTATATTGATTTAAACATGTAGATAACAGAACATTATATACCTTTAAACATGTAGATAACAGAACATTATATACCTTTAAACATGTAGATAACAGAGAACATTATATATCTTTGAACATGTAGATAACAGAGACCATTATATACCTTTAAACATGTAGAGAACATAACATTATATACCTTTAAACATGTAGATAACAGAACATTATATACCTTTAAACATGTAGATAACAGAACATTATATACCTTTAAACATGTAGATAACAGAACATTATATACCTTTAAACATGTAGATAACAGAACATTATATTGATTTAAACATGTAGATAACAGAACATTATATACCTTTAAACATGTAGATAACAGAACATTATATACCTTTAAACATGTAGATAACAGAGAACATTATATATCTTTAAACATGTAGATAACAGAGACCATTATATACCTTTAAACATGTAGAGAACATAACATTATATACCTTTAAACATGTATATAACAGAACATTATATACATTTAAACATGTAGATAACAGAACATTATATACCTTTAAACATGTAGATAACAGAGAACATTATATTGATGAAAACATGTAGATAACAGAACATTATATATCTTTAAACATGTAGACAACAGAGAACATTATATTGATGTAAACATGTAGATAACAGAACATTATATTGATGTAAACATGTAGATAACAGAACATTATATACCTTTAAACATGTAGATAACGGAACATTATATACCTTTAAACATGTAGATAACAGAACATTATATACCTTTAAACATGTAGATAACAGAACATTATATACCTTTAAACATGTAGATAACAGAACATTCTATACCTTTAAACATGTAGATAACAGAACATTATATATCTTTAAACATGTAGATAACAGAACATTATATACCTTTAAACATGTAGATAACAGAACATTATATACCTTTAAACATGTAGACAACAGAACATTATATACCTTTAAACATGTAGATAACAGAGAACATTATATACCTTTAAACATGTAGATAACAGAGAACATTATATTGATTTAAACATGTAGATAACAGAACATTGTATACCTTTAAACATGTAGATAACAACATTATATACCTTTAAACATGTAGATAACAGAACATTATATACCTTTAAACATGTAGATAACAGAGAACATTATATATCTTTAAACATGTAGATAACAGAGAACATTATATTGATTTAAACATGTAGATAACAGAACATTATATATCTTTAAACATGTAGATAACAGAGAACATTATATTGATTTAAACATGTAGATAACAGAACATTATATTGATGTAAACATGTAGATAACAGAACATTATATTGATGTAAACATGTAGATAACAGAACATTATATACCTTTAAACATGTAGATAACAGAACATTATATACCTTTAAACATGTAGATAACAGAACATTATATACCTTTAAACATGTAGATAACAGAACATTATATACCTTTAAACATGTAGATAACAGAACATGCTATACCTTTAAACATGTAGATAACAGAACATCATATACCTTTAAACATGTAGATAACAGAACATTATATACCTTTAAACATGTAGATAACACAGAACATTATATACCTTTAAACATGTAGATAACAGAGAACATTATATATCTTTAAACATGTAGATAACAGAGAACATTATATACCTTTAAACATGTAGATAACAGAGAACATTTTATATCTTTAAACATGTAGATAACAGAGAACATTATATATCTTTAAACATGTAGATAACAGAGAACATTATATATCTTTAAACATGTAGATAACACAGAACATTATATTGATTTAAACATGTAGATAACAGAACATTATATACCTTTAAACATGTAGATAACAGAACATTATATACCTTTAAACATGTAGATAACAGAGAACATTATATATCTTTGAACATGTAGATAACAGAGACCATTATATACCTTTAAACATGTAGAGAACATAACATTATATACCTTTAAACATGTAGATAACAGAACATTATATACCTTTAAACATGTAGATAACAGAACATTATATACCTTTAAACATGTAGATAACAGAACATTATATACCTTTAAACATGTAGATAACAGAGAACATTATATATCTTTAAACATGTAGATAACAGAGACCATTATATACCTTTAAACATGTAGAGAACATAACATTATATACCTTTAAACATGTATATAACAGAACATTATATACATTTAAACATGTAGATAACAGAACATTATATACCTTTAAACATGTAGATAACAGAGAACATTATATTGATGAAAACATGTAGATAACAGAACATTATATATCTTTAAACATGTAGACAACAGAGAACATTATATTGATGTAAACATGTAGATAACAGAACATTATATTGATGTAAACATGTAGATAACAGAACATTATATACCTTTAAACATGTAGATAACGGAACATTATATACCTTTAAACATGTAGATAACAGAACATTATATACCTTTAAACATGTAGATAACAGAACATTATATACCTTTAAACATGTAGATAACAGAACATTCTATACCTTTAAACATGTAGATAACAGAACATTATATATCTTTAAACATGTAGATAACAGAACATTATATACCTTTAAACATGTAGATAACAGAACATTATATACCTTTAAACATGTAGACAACAGAACATTATATACCTTTAAACATGTAGATAACGGAGAACATTATATATCTTTAAACATGTAGATAACAGAGACCATTATATACCTTTAAACATGTAGAGAACATAACATTATATACCTTTAAACATGTATATAACAGAACATTATATACATTTAAACATGTAGATAACAGAACATTATATACCTTTAAACATGTAGATAACAGAGAACATTATATTGATTAAAACATGTAGATAACAGAGAACATTATATTGATTAAAACATGTAGATAACAGAACATTATATATCTTTAAACATGTAGATAACAGAGAACATTATATTGATGTAAACATGTAGATAACAGAACATTATATTGATGTAAACATGTAGATAACAGAACATTATATACCTTTAAACATGTAGATAACGGAACATTATATACCTTTAAACATGTAGATAACAGAACATTATATACCTTTAAACATGTAGATAACAGAACATTATATACCTTTAAACATGTAGATAACAGAACATTCTATACCTTTAAACATGTAGATAACAGAACATTATATATCTTTAAACATGTAGATAACAGAACATTATATACCTTTAAACATGTAGATAACAGAACATTATATACCTTTAAACATGTAGATAACAGAACATTATATACCTTTAAACATGTAGACAACAGAACATTATATACCTTTAAACATGTAGATAACAGAGAACATTATATACCTTTAAACATGTAGATAACAGAGAACATTATATTGATTTAAACATGTAGATAACAGAACATTGTATACCTTTAAACATGTAGATAACAGAACATTATATACCTTTGAACATGTAGATAACAGAGAACATTATATATCTTTAAACATGTAGATAACAGAGAACATTATATTGATTTAAACATGTAGATAACAGAACATTATATATCTTTAAACATGTAGATAACAGAGAACATTATATTGATTTAAACATGTAGATAACAGAACATAATATACCTTTAAACATGTAGATAACAGAACATTATATACCTTTAAACATGTAGATAACAGAGAACATTATATATCTTTAAACATGTAGATAACAGAGAACATTGTATTGATTTAAACATGTAGATAACAGAACATTATATATCTTTAAACATGTAGATAACAGAGAACATTATATTGATTTAAACATGTAGATAACAGAGAACATTATATTGATGTAAACATGTAGATAACAGAGCATTATATTGATGTAAACATGTAGATAACAGAACATTATATACCTTTAAACATGTAGAGAACAGAACATTATATACCTTTCAACATGTAGATAACAGAACATTATATACCTTTAAACATGTAGATAACAGAACATTATATACCTTTAAACATGTAGATAACAGAACATTATATTGATTTAAACATGTAGATAACAGAACATTATATACCTTTAAACATGTAGATAACAGAACATTATATACCTTTAAACATGTAGATAACAGAGACCATTATATACCTTTAAACATGTAGAGAACAGAGACCATTATATACCTTTAAACATGTAGATAACAGAGAACATTATATATCTTTAAACATGTAGATAACAGAGAACATTATATTGATTTAAACATGTAGATAACAGAACATTATATATCTTTAAACATGTAGATAACAGAGAACATTATATTGATTAAAACATGTAGATAACAGAACATTATATATCTTTAAACATGTAGATAACAGAGAACATTATATTGATGTAAACATGTAGATAACAGAACATTATATTGATGTAAACATGTAGATAACAGAACATTATATACCTTTAAACATGTAGATAACGGAACATTATATACCTTTAAACATGTAGATAACAGAACATTATATACCTTTAAACATGTAGATAACAGAACATTATATACCTTTAAACATGTAGATAACAGAACATTCTATACCTTTAAACATGTAGATAACAGAACATTATATATCTTTAAACATGTAGATAACAGAACATTATATACCTTTAAACATGTAGATAACAGAACATTATATACCTTTAAACATGTAGATAACAGAACATTATATACCTTTAAACATGTAGATAACAGAGAACATTATATACCTTTAAACATGTAGATAACAGAGAACATTATATACCTTTAAACATGTAAATAACAGAGAACATTGTATACCTTTAAACATGTAGATAACAGAACATTATATACCTTTAAACATGTAGATAACAGAGAACATTATATACCTTTAAACATGTAGATAACAGAGAACATTATATTGATTTAAACATGTAGATAACAGAACATTATATTGATTTAAACATGTAGATAACAGAGAACATTATATTAATTTAAACATGTAGATAACAGAGAACATTATATTGATGTAAACATGTAGATAACAGAACATTATATTGATGTAAACATGTAGATAACAGAACATTATATACCTTTAAACATGCAGATAACAGAACATTATATACCTTTAAACATGTAGATAACAGAACATTGTATACCTTTAAACATGTAGATAACAGAACATGCTATACCTTTAAACATGTAGATAACAGAACATCATATACCTTTAAACATGTAGATAACAGAACATTATATACCTTTAAACATGTAGATAACACAGAACATTATATACCTTTAAACATGTAGATAACAGAGAACATTATATATCTTTAAACATGTAGATAACAGAGAACATTATATACCTTTAAACATGTAGATAACAGAGACCATTATATACCTTTAAACATGTAGAGAACATAACATTATATACCTTTAAACATGTAGATAACAGAACATTATATACCTTTAAACATGTAGATAACAGAACATTATATACCTTTAAACATGTAGATAACAGAACATTATATACCTTTAAACATGTAGATAACAACATTATATTGATTTAAACATGTAGATAACAGAACATTATATACCTTTAAACATGTAGATAACAGAACATTATATACCTTTAAACATGTAGATAACAGAGAACATTATATATCTTTAAACATGTAGATAACAGAGACCATTATATACCTTTAAACATGTAGAGAACATAACATTATATACCTTTAAACATGTATATAACAGAACATTATATACATTTAAACATGTAGATAACAGAACATTATATACCTTTAAACATGTAGATAACAGAGAACATTATATTGATGAAAACATGTAGATAACAGAACATTATATATCTTTAAACATGTAGACAACAGAGAACATTATATTGATGTAAACATGTAGATAACAGAACATTATATTGATGTAAACATGTAGATAACAGAACATTATATACCTTTAAACATGTAGATAACGGAACATTATATACCTTTAAACATGTAGATAACAGAACATTATATACCTTTAAACATGTAGATAACAGAACATTATATACCTTTAAACATGTAGATAACAGAACATTCTATACCTTTAAACATGTAGATAACAGAACATTATATATCTTTAAACATGTAGATAACAGAACATTATATACCTTTAAACATGTAGATAACAGAACATTATATACCTTTAAACATGTAGACAACAGAACATTATATACCTTTAAACATGTAGATAACGGAGAACATTATATATCTTTAAACATGTAGATAACAGAGACCATTATATACCTTTAAACATGTAGAGAACATAACATTATATACCTTTAAACATGTATATAACAGAACATTATATACATTTAAACATGTAGATAACAGAACATTATATACCTTTAAACATGTAGATAACAGAGAACATTATATTGATTAAAACATGTAGATAACAGAGAACATTATATTGATTAAAACATGTAGATAACAGAACATTATATATCTTTAAACATGTAGATAACAGAGAACATTATATTGATGTAAACATGTAGATAACAGAACATTATATTGATGTAAACATGTAGATAACAGAACATTATATACCTTTAAACATGTAGATAACGGAACATTATATACCTTTAAACATGTAGATAACAGAACATTATATACCTTTAAACATGTAGATAACAGAACATTATATACCTTTAAACATGTAGATAACAGAACATTCTATACCTTTAAACATGTAGATAACAGAACATTATATATCTTTAAACATGTAGATAACAGAACATTATATACCTTTAAACATGTAGATAACAGAACATTATATACCTTTAAACATGTAGATAACAGAACATTATATACCTTTAAACATGTAGACAACAGAACATTATATACCTTTAAACATGTAGATAACAGAGAACATTATATACCTTTAAACATGTAGATAACAGAGAACATTATATTGATTTAAACATGTAGATAACAGAACATTGTATACCTTTAAACATGTAGATAACAGAACATTATATACCTTTGAACATGTAGATAACAGAGAACATTATATATCTTTAAACATGTAGATAACAGAGAACATTATATTGATTTAAACATGTAGATAACAGAACATTATATATCTTTAAACATGTAGATAACAGAGAACATTATATTGATTTAAACATGTAGATAACAGAACATAATATACCTTTAAACATGTAGATAACAGAACATTATATACCTTTAAACATGTAGATAACAGAGAACATTATATATCTTTAAACATGTAGATAACAGAGAACATTGTATTGATTTAAACATGTAGATAACAGAACATTATATATCTTTAAACATGTAGATAACAGAGAACATTATATTGATTTAAACATGTAGATAACAGAGAACATTATATTGATGTAAACATGTAGATAACAGAGCATTATATTGATGTAAACATGTAGATAACAGAACATTATATACCTTTAAACATGTAGAGAACAGAACATTATATACCTTTCAACATGTAGATAACAGAACATTATATACCTTTAAACATGTAGATAACAGAACATTATATACCTTTAAACATGTAGATAACAGAACATTATATTGATTTAAACATGTAGATAACAGAACATTATATACCTTTAAACATGTAGATAACAGAACATTATATACCTTTAAACATGTAGATAACAGAGACCATTATATACCTTTAAACATGTAGAGAACAGAGACCATTATATACCTTTAAACATGTAGATAACAGAGAACATTATATATCTTTAAACATGTAGATAACAGAGAACATTATATTGATTTAAACATGTAGATAACAGAACATTATATATCTTTAAACATGTAGATAACAGAGAACATTATATTGATTAAAACATGTAGATAACAGAACATTATATATCTTTAAACATGTAGATAACAGAGAACATTATATTGATGTAAACATGTAGATAACAGAACATTATATTGATGTAAACATGTAGATAACAGAACATTATATACCTTTAAACATGTAGATAACGGAACATTATATACCTTTAAACATGTAGATAACAGAACATTATATACCTTTAAACATGTAGATAACAGAACATTCTATACCTTTAAACATGTAGATAACAGAACATTATATATCTTTAAACATGTAGATAACAGAACATTCTATACCTTTAAACATGTAGATAACAGAACATTATATACCTTTAAACATGTAGATAACAGAGAACATTATATACCTTTAAACATGTAGATAACAGAGAACATTATATTGATTTAAACATGTAGATAACAGAACATTATATTGATTTAAACATGTAGATAACAGAGAACATTATATTAATTTAAACATGTAGATAACAGAGAACATTATATTGATGTAAACATGTAGATAACAGAACATTATATTGATGTAAACATGTAGATAACAGAACATTATATACCTTTAAACATGCAGATAACAGAACATTATATACCTTTAAACATGTAGATAACAGAACATTGTATACCTTTAAACATGTAGATAACAGAACATGCTATACCTTTAAACATGTAGATAACAGAACATCATATACCTTTAAACATGTAGATAACAGAACATTATATACCTTTAAACATGTAGATAACACAGAACATTATATACCTTTAAACATGTAGATAACAGAACATAATATACCTTTAAACATGTAGATAACAGAACATTATATACCTTTAAACATGTAGATAACAGAGAACATTATATATCTTTAAACATGTAGATAACAGAGAACATTGTATTGATTTAAACATGTAGATAACAGAACATTATATATCTTTAAACATGTAGATAACAGAGAACATTATATTGATTTAAACATGTAGATAACAGAGAACATTATATTGATGTAAACATGTAGATAACAGAGCATTATATTGATGTAAACATGTAGATAACAGAACATTATATACCTTTAAACATGTAGAGAACAGAACATTATATACCTTTCAACATGTAGATAACAGAACATTATATACCTTTAAACATGTAGATAACAGAACATTATATACCTTTAAACATGTAGATAACAGAACATTATATTGATTTAAACATGTAGATAACAGAACATTATATACCTTTAAACATGTAGATAACAGAACATTATATACCTTTAAACATGTAGATAACAGAGACCATTATATACCTTTAAACATGTAGAGAACAGAGACCATTATATACCTTTAAACATGTAGATAACAGAGAACATTATATATCTTTAAACATGTAGATAACAGAGAACATTATATTGATTTAAACATGTAGATAACAGAACATTATATATCTTTAAACATGTAGATAACAGAGAACATTATATTGATTAAAACATGTAGATAACAGAACATTATATATCTTTAAACATGTAGATAACAGAGAACATTATATTGATGTAAACATGTAGATAACAGAACATTATATTGATGTAAACATGTAGATAACAGAACATTATATACCTTTAAACATGTAGATAACGGAACATTATATACCTTTAAACATGTAGATAACAGAACATTATATACCTTTAAACATGTAGATAACAGAACATTATATACCTTTAAACATGTAGATAACAGAACATTCTATACCTTGAAACATGTAGATAACAGAGAACATTATATACCTTTAAACATGTAGATAACAGAGAACATTATATTGATTTAAACATGTAGATAACAGAACATTATATTGATTTAAACATGTAGATAACAGAGAACATTATATTAATTTAAACATGTAGATAACAGAGAACATTATATTGATGTAAACATGTAGATAACAGAACATTATATTGATGTAAACATGTAGATAACAGAACATTATATACCTTTAAACATGCAGATAACAGAACATTATATACCTTTAAACATGTAGATAACAGAACATTGTATACCTTTAAACATGTAGATAACAGAACATGCTATACCTTTAAACATGTAGATAACAGAACATCATATACCTTTAAACATGTAGATAACAGAACATTATATACCTTTAAACATGTAGATAACACAGAACATTATATACCTTTAAACATGTAGATAACAGAACATAATATACCTTTAAACATGTAGATAACAGAACATTATATACCTTTAAACATGTAGATAACAGAGAACATTATATATCTTTAAACATGTAGATAACAGAGAACATTGTATTGATTTAAACATGTAGATAACAGAACATTATATATCTTTAAACATGTAGATAACAGAGAACATTATATTGATTTAAACATGTAGATAACAGAGAACATTATATTGATGTAAACATGTAGATAACAGAGCATTATATTGATGTAAACATGTAGATAACAGAACATTATATACCTTTAAACATGTAGAGAACAGAACATTGTATACCTTTCAACATGTAGATAACAGAACATTATATACCTTTAAACATGTAGATAACAGAACATTATATACCTTTAAACATGTAGATAACAGAACATTATATTGATTTAAACATGTAGATAACAGAACATTATATACCTTTAAACATGTAGATAACAGAACATTATATACCTTTAAACATGTAGATAACAGAGACCATTATATACCTTTAAACATGTAGAGAACAGAGACCATTATATACCTTTAAACATGTAGATAACAGAGAACATTATATATCTTTAAACATGTAGATAACAGAGAACATTATATTGATTTAAACATGTAGATAACAGAACATTATATATCTTTAAACATGTAGATAACAGAGAACATTATATTGATTAAAACATGTAGATAACAGAACATTATATATCTTTAAACATGTAGATAACAGAGAACATTATATTGATGTAAACATGTAGATAACAGAACATTATATTGATGTAAACATGTAGATAACAGAACATTATATACCTTTAAACATGTAGATAACGGAACATTATATACCTTTAAACATGTAGATAACAGAACATTATATACCTTTAAACATGTAGATAACAGAACATTATATACCTTTAAACATGTAGATAACAGAACATTCTATACCTTTAAACATGTAGATAACAGAACATTATATATCTTTAAACATGTAGATAACAGAACATTATATACCTTTAAACATGTAGATAACAGAACATTATATACCTTTAAACATGTAGATAACAGAACATTATATACCTTTAAACATGTAGATAACAGAGAACATTATATACCTTTAAACATGTAGATAACAGAGAACATTATATACCTTTAAACATGTAAATAACAGAGAACATTGTATACCTTTAAACATGTAGATAACAGAACATTATATACCTTTAAACATGTAGATAACAGAGAACATTATATACCTTTAAACATGTAGATAACAGAGAACATTATATTGATTTAAACATGTAGATAACAGAACATTATATTGATTTAAACATGTAGATAACAGAGAACATTATATTAATTTAAACATGTAGATAACAGAGAACATTATATTGATGTAAACATGTAGATAACAGAACATTATATTGATGTAAACATGTAGATAACAGAACATTATATACCTTTAAACATGCAGATAACAGAACATTATATACCTTTAAACATGTAGATAACAGAACATTGTATACCTTTAAACATGTAGATAACAGAACATGCTATACCTTTAAACATGTAGATAACAGAACATCATATACCTTTAAACATGTAGATAACAGAACATTATATACCTTTAAACATGTAGATAACACAGAACATTATATACCTTTAAACATGTAGATAACAGAGAACATTATATATCTTTAAACATGTAGATAACAGAGAACATTATATACCTTTAAACATGTAGATAACAGAGACCATTATATACCTTTAAACATGTAGAGAACATAACATTATATACCTTTAAACATGTAGATAACAGAACATTATATACCTTTAAACATGTAGATAACAGAACATTATATACCTTTAAACATGTAGATAACAGAACATTATATACCTTTAAACATGTAGATAACAACATTATATTGATTTAAACATGTAGATAACAGAACATTATATACCTTTAAACATGTAGATAACAGAACATTATATACCTTTAAACATGTAGATAACAGAGAACATTATATATCTTTAAACATGTAGATAACAGAGACCATTATATACCTTTAAACATGTAGAGAACATAACATTATATACCTTTAAACATGTATATAACAGAACATTATATACATTTAAACATGTAGATAACAGAACATTATATACCTTTAAACATGTAGATAACAGAGAACATTATATTGATGAAAACATGTAGATAACAGAACATTATATATCTTTAAACATGTAGACAACAGAGAACATTATATTGATGTAAACATGTAGATAACAGAACATTATATTGATGTAAACATGTAGATAACAGAACATTATATACCTTTAAACATGTAGATAACGGAACATTATATACCTTTAAACATGTAGATAACAGAACATTATATACCTTTAAACATGTAGATAACAGAACATTATATACCTTTAAACATGTAGATAACAGAACATTCTATACCTTTAAACATGTAGATAACAGAACATTATATATCTTTAAACATGTAGATAACAGAACATTATATACCTTTAAACATGTAGATAACAGAACATTATATACCTTTAAACATGTAGACAACAGAACATTATATACCTTTAAACATGTAGATAACGGAGAACATTATATATCTTTAAACATGTAGATAACAGAGACCATTATATACCTTTAAACATGTAGAGAACATAACATTATATACCTTTAAACATGTATATAACAGAACATTATATACATTTAAACATGTAGATAACAGAACATTATATACCTTTAAACATGTAGATAACAGAGAACATTATATTGATTAAAACATGTAGATAACAGAGAACATTATATTGATTAAAACATGTAGATAACAGAACATTATATATCTTTAAACATGTAGATAACAGAGAACATTATATTGATGTAAACATGTAGATAACAGAACATTATATTGATGTAAACATGTAGATAACAGAACATTATATACCTTTAAACATGTAGATAACGGAACATTATATACCTTTAAACATGTAGATAACAGAACATTATATACCTTTAAACATGTAGATAACAGAACATTATATACCTTTAAACATGTAGATAACAGAACATTCTATACCTTTAAACATGTAGATAACAGAACATTATATATCTTTAAACATGTAGATAACAGAACATTATATACCTTTAAACATGTAGATAACAGAACATTATATACCTTTAAACATGTAGATAACAGAACATTATATACCTTTAAACATGTAGACAACAGAACATTATATACCTTTAAACATGTAGATAACAGAGAACATTATATACCTTTAAACATGTAGATAACAGAGAACATTATATTGATTTAAACATGTAGATAACAGAACATTGTATACCTTTAAACATGTAGATAACAGAACATTATATACCTTTGAACATGTAGATAACAGAGAACATTATATATCTTTAAACATGTAGATAACAGAGAACATTATATTGATTTAAACATGTAGATAACAGAACATTATATATCTTTAAACATGTAGATAACAGAGAACATTATATTGATTTAAACATGTAGATAACAGAACATAATATACCTTTAAACATGTAGATAACAGAACATTATATACCTTTAAACATGTAGATAACAGAGAACATTATATATCTTTAAACATGTAGATAACAGAGAACATTGTATTGATTTAAACATGTAGATAACAGAACATTATATATCTTTAAACATGTAGATAACAGAGAACATTATATTGATTTAAACATGTAGATAACAGAGAACATTATATTGATGTAAACATGTAGATAACAGAGCATTATATTGATGTAAACATGTAGATAACAGAACATTATATACCTTTAAACATGTAGAGAACAGAACATTATATACCTTTCAACATGTAGATAACAGAACATTATATACCTTTAAACATGTAGATAACAGAACATTATATACCTTTAAACATGTAGATAACAGAACATTATATTGATTTAAACATGTAGATAACAGAACATTATATACCTTTAAACATGTAGATAACAGAACATTATATACCTTTAAACATGTAGATAACAGAGACCATTATATACCTTTAAACATGTAGAGAACAGAGACCATTATATACCTTTAAACATGTAGATAACAGAGAACATTATATATCTTTAAACATGTAGATAACAGAGAACATTATATTGATTTAAACATGTAGATAACAGAACATTATATATCTTTAAACATGTAGATAACAGAGAACATTATATTGATTAAAACATGTAGATAACAGAACATTATATATCTTTAAACATGTAGATAACAGAGAACATTATATTGATGTAAACATGTAGATAACAGAACATTATATTGATGTAAACATGTAGATAACAGAACATTATATACCTTTAAACATGTAGATAACGGAACATTATATACCTTTAAACATGTAGATAACAGAACATTATATACCTTTAAACATGTAGATAACAGAACATTCTATACCTTTAAACATGTAGATAACAGAACATTATATATCTTTAAACATGTAGATAACAGAACATTCTATACCTTTAAACATGTAGATAACAGAACATTATATACCTTTAAACATGTAGATAACAGAGAACATTATATACCTTTAAACATGTAGATAACAGAGAACATTATATTGATTTAAACATGTAGATAACAGAACATTATATTGATTTAAACATGTAGATAACAGAGAACATTATATTAATTTAAACATGTAGATAACAGAGAACATTATATTGATGTAAACATGTAGATAACAGAACATTATATTGATGTAAACATGTAGATAACAGAACATTATATACCTTTAAACATGCAGATAACAGAACATTATATACCTTTAAACATGTAGATAACAGAACATTGTATACCTTTAAACATGTAGATAACAGAACATGCTATACCTTTAAACATGTAGATAACAGAACATCATATACCTTTAAACATGTAGATAACAGAACATTATATACCTTTAAACATGTAGATAACACAGAACATTATATACCTTTAAACATGTAGATAACAGAGAACATTATATATCTTTAAACATGTAGATAACAGAGAACATTATATACCTTTAAACATGTAGATAACAGAGAACATTATATATCTTTAAACATGTAGATAACAGAGAACATTTTATATCTTTAAACATGTAGATAACAGAGAACATTATATATCTTTAAACATGTAGATAACAGAGAACATTATATATCTTTAAACATGTAGATAACAGAGAACATTATATTGATTTAAACATGTAGATAACAGAACATTATATACCTTTAAACATGTAGATAACAGAACATTATATACCTTTAAACATGTAGATAACAGAGAACATTATATATCTTTAAACATGTAGATAACAGAACATTATATACCTTTAAACATGTAGATAACAGAGAACATTATATATCTTTAAACATGTAGATAACAGAACATTATATACCTTTAAACTTGTAGATAACAAAACATTATATACCTTTAAACATGTAGATAACAGAGAACATTATATATCTTTAAACATGTAGATAACAGAGAACATTATATTGATTTAAACATGTCGATAACAGAACATTATATACCTTTAAACATGTAGATAACAGAACATTATATACCTTTAAACATGTAGATAACAGAGAACATTATATATCTTTCAACATGTAGATAACAGAGAACATTATATATCTTTAAACATGTAGATAACAGAACATTATATACCTTTAAACATGTAGATAACAGAACATTATATACCTTTAAACATGTAGATAACAGAGAACATTATATTGATTTAAACATGTCGATAACAGAACATTATATACCTTTAAACATGTAGATAACAGAACATTATATACCTTTAAACATGTAGATAACAGAGAACATTATATATCTTTAAACATGTAGATAACAGAGAACATTATATTGATTTAAACATGTAGATAACCTCTTGACGACATTCTTAGTGTTGACCCTAACTGAGATAAACGAGACCACGCCCACATTATCACCTCCACACAGCTGACCAATCACTGAATGAGGAGGCTACTGGTCAGATTGGCTGTTTTATAATGTTACAGAAGCAGACGTTATATAATCTACATGTTTTCGGTTCTTCGTATGTGGTTATTGTGCAATACCTGGTTCTCTGTTTCAGGCCTGATGGCCTCTGTGACCTTCAGAGTCCCAATGCCAACGGCAGCATCTCCCCATCACCTCAGCAGAGTAACCCAAAATCGACCCTGCTGCCAGCCCCAAATACTTCATCACAACAAGCCCCAACATGTACTGAAGAGGTCCACGAATCCACTACAGCACCCCAACAGACCCATCCACGCACCCCCACATTACCCACTGAGACCCCCACGTTACCCACTGAGACTCCCACGTTACCCACTGAGACCCCCACGTTACCCACTGAGACCACCACGTTACCCACTGAGACCCTCACGTTACCCACTGAGACCCCCAAGGGTCTACCTCCATCCCTCTCACCTCCCCAGAACACCCACCAGACCCCCCCAACCCATGTAGCACACTTGGTCCAAAACATCCACCCAACAGCGCCGTTGACGCCTTCGATTTTCCGCCAATCACCTCCAACTGTTAACCAAAATATTTGGCCTGAAGGCCAAACTGATCCCTCCAAACTGCCTCCAGTCTTATCACACAATATTACCCACAATACCTCTGAATCAAAGTCACTTCCTGCCCAGCTTTCTGCCAAAGCTGCTCCCAGCCCTCAGTTAAGCCCCTTCCACCCAGACCCCTTCCTGCTGACCTCAGTGACCTTCACCTCTAGTGTCTCCTCACATCTCTACACCTCCACCTGCTCGTCGGCCTCCTTCCTCTGCTCCCTCGACTCTCTGAGCCCCCACATTGGTCCGCCTCCCGTGATGTCATCAGCCACCCCACATATGACCACATCCCCTTTTACTCTGAGCCCGCCCCCTGCACAGCTGCTGGGCTCTGATGATGAGGAGCAGGAAGACCCTTCAGATTATTGCAAAGGTGAGTTTGTTTTCTGATTCATCCAAGGGGTGTCTTGTATGTTTTTTGTGGTATATCTCTGTGTTATGTCTTTTCCTTTTACTGTGTTGTTGTCTTGTCCTTGTTTGACCTGCCAAGGGACTGCAGATGCAAATTAGCTGAATCTACAATCTGGTACAGTGCATCGAATGAAAATGTTGTACAGTTGTCTGTGGAAGATGTTTTTGAAGTCTGAAATAACATTGGTCTCTATGGAGCAGAAAGTTGTTTTTCCTCTCAATTAACGGCTTCCGTGTCAAATGTGTAAATCTGTGGGATTCCACAGTCATATGTCTACGACAAGGACACGATTAGCTACTTTTCTACCAAAAATGATGCATGAAGAGTGAAGATTGTGGACTCAGTGGCAAAATAGAAATATTTCTTTCACAAGATTCTGAAGCTGCTCTTCACTCTAGCGATGACATCACACACTCTGAGCTGCGCAATACACACCCATTATAAAGTCAGAAAAGGACTGAAAATATCATAAAAGTTAAATTGCTACAGTTGAAAAAGTGTAAAAGATATCAAAAAGCACCATACATAATCATACAGTAAATAGCTCAACGTTTTGTCAACATTTTAAAGTTGAAATGATGTCTGTGGCTGAAAGTATGAGGGAGAAGAAGGCTTTTAAAGTTGAAGAAGTTTCAGAGGATTTCAAGATTTTTTCTGTAGAGATCCCATTCAAAAAAATATTGCAAAAAGCTTAATAATTCAAAAAGCACAAGAGTTAGAAACAAGAAAAAATGCTGAATCAGCATTCCAACAATAAATACTCTTGATTAAGGACAACCCACGAGTCATAGCGATGTGTACCTGTGCTGTCTGTGTTCCAGGAGGTTACTACCCGGTGAAGATCGGTGACTTGTTTAATGGGAGGTACCATGTGGTCAGAAAACTGGGCTGGGGACATTTTTCTACCGTGTGGCTCTGCTGGGATCTACAGTACGAATCTCATCTTGTTTAAAAATACTTTGATGTCTCGTTTCTACTTTATTTCTGCACTGATTCTGTTAGAATTCTGTCACATCCGCTGACTGTCTGTTTTTAGGAGGAAACGTTTTGTGGCGCTGAAGGTGGTGAAGAGTGCTCCACATTACACCGAGACGGCTCTGGACGAGATCAAGCTGCTCCGATGTGTGAGTACATATGTGAGGGTCCCCATCCAGGTCTATGTGAGGGTCTATGTGAGGGTCCTCATCCAGGTCTATGTGAAGGTCCCCATCCAGGTCTATGTGAGGGTCCCCATCCAGGTCTATGTGAGGGTCTATGTGAGGGTCCCCATCCAGGTCTATGTGAGGGTCCTCATCCAGGTCTATGTGAGGGTCCCCATCCAGGTCTATGTGAGGGTCTATGTGAGGGTCCCCATCCAGGTCTATGTGAGGGTCCTCATCCAGGTCTATGTGAGGGTCCCCATCCAGGTCTATGTGAGGGTCTATGTGAGGGTCCCCATCCAGGTCTATGTGAGGGTCCTCATCCAGGTCTATGTGAGGGTCCCCATCCAGGTCTATGTGAGGGTCTATGTGAGGGTCCCCATCCAGGTCTATGTGAGGGTCTATGTGAGGGTCCCCATCCAGGTCTATGTGAGGGTCCCCATCTATTTCTATGTGAGGGTCCCCATCCAGTTCTATCTGAGGGTCCCCATCAAGGTCTATCTGAGGGTCCCGATCCGTGGGCCGTGGACCAGTAACAACCTCCAGGGCTGCAGAGAAATGTTTCCATTTGGATAAAAAGCTGAATGATAACCCTAAAACTGTTGTGGTGACGACGTTGAACTGGTTTCAGTCTGTAGTGGTTTTGAATTAAACAGGTTTCACAGGTAACAGGTCTGTTTGTGTACAGGTGAGAGACAGTGACCCCTCTGACCCCTACAGAGAAACCATCGTCCAGCTGATAGACGACTTCAAGATCTCTGGAGTCAATGGAATCCGTATCCTTCATCATTACCTGTCTCTCTACCTGTCTGTCTTTGTCAGTCAGTAGTTTCCTCAGCCTTTCTCAGATGTCTGTATGGTTCTGGAGGTTTTGGGTCATCAGCTGTTAAAATGGATCATTAAGTCGAACTACATGGGACTTCCTCTGATCTGCGTCAAGACCATCATCAGACAGGTAACATACACACACACCTGACAACAGTCTACAGGTAACATACACACACACACACCTGACAACAGTCTACAGGTAACACACACATACTGTTAAACACCTCTGTGACTCTGACGTGACCTCTGACCTGCACCTTGTGCGACAGGTGCTGCAGGGTCTGGACTACCTTCACACTAAGTGTAAGATCATCCACACTGACATCAAACCAGAGAACATCCTATTGGATGTTGACGAGGTCTACATCAAGAGATTGGCAGCTGAGGCAACCATCTGGCAGAGAGCTGGGGCTCCACCCCCTTCCGGGTCATCAGGTGAAGATCAGCCATGTGATTGGATCAGATGGATTCCAGACCCTTTGATGTAGTGATGTAGACTCTTTAGAGTCACAAAGACGTGTTACTGGGAGCTGTTCAGACTGTCTCTCTGCTTCTCTTCTCTCTTTTTACACAGTTCTTACCTCTCTGTCTGTCTGTCTGTCTGTCTGTCTGTCTGTCTGTCTGTCTGTCTCACTGTCTGTCTGTCTGACTGTCTGTCTCTCTGTCTGACTGTCTGTCTCTCTGTCTGACTGTCTGACCGTCTGTCTGTCTGTCTCTCTGTCTGTCTGTCTGTCTGTCTGTCTGTCTGTCTGACTGTCTCACTGTCTGTCTCACTGTCTGTCTGTCTGTCTGTCTCTCTCACTGTCTGTCTGTCTGTCTGTCTGTCTGTCTGTCTGTCTGTCTGACTGACTGACTGACTGACTGACTGACTGTCTCTCTGTCTGTCTGTCTGTCTGTCTGTCTCTCTGTCTGACTGACTGTCTGTCTGTCTGACTGACTGACTGACTGTCTTATCTGTTTTTCTTTTCAAACTGTATTTCCTCTGTTTCTGATATCATCTTCCTGTCTGTCTCTCTCCCTGTCTGTCTGCCTCTACGTGTCTGTTTTTCTAGTTAGCGCGGCTCCCAGAGATCGACAGGTAAGTGTCCAGGTGTGCTGCTGTGTTCTCATCGGTTATTCATATCACAGGGTTCTTTACCTGCAACATCAATGCATGCCAGCACAGACCTGTACATCAGGGCTGTTCTGTTACACTTCAAAGGTCCCGGTTGAG
Source organism: Lycodopsis pacificus (assembly GCA_028022725.1). Classification (NCBI taxonomy): domain Eukaryota; kingdom Metazoa; phylum Chordata; class Actinopteri; order Perciformes; family Zoarcidae; genus Lycodopsis; species Lycodopsis pacificus. The sequence continues at coordinate 112,264 of CM051697.1, read as the reverse complement.
GACGTCTCCTCGTGCAAAGGTCCGGATCGTTACAATAATATCGAACTTGTGCTATTTAGTGCCATATATTGAAGTAGCCGAGTAGTAGTAACGTCTCTGTGTAGTCAACAACAAATCAAATAAAGAAATACACATCAATTATATTTAAACAGTCTTCTCAGTTTTCAAATTGAACTGGGTGGATTATAAATAATACATAAATACATGTTCTTCTCATTTCAAGTAAAATAAGGGCTCCATCTAAAAATACAAGACACAAAAAATTACTTTTGAAAAACTTGCATCTTAAAAAGATGTGCTTGATTTGAGAAAATCCAATGAAAATGAAAGTGAAAGAGTAGCTGGAGGTAACTTTATTCTTCTCTTTTGTTAACGTCACATCATAACGGTCTCACTCAACTTTACAAGAAACTACCTCGACACAGCTCAACGTCTTCCCTCAGCTCAGACTGGAGGTTGAACACATGAGACACAGGTTTAACACATGAGACACAGGTTTAACACAAGAGACACAAGTTTAACACATGAGACACAGGTTTAACACAAGAGACACAAGTTTAACACATGAGACAGAGGTTTAACACAAGAGACACAAGTTTAACACATGAGACACAGGTTTAACACATGAGACACAAGTTTAACACATGAGACACAGGTTTAACACATGAGACACAGAGGTTTAACACATGAGACACAGGTTTAACACAAGAGACACAAGTTTAACACATGAGACACAAGTTTAACACATGAGACACAGGTTTAACACATGAGACACAGGTTTAACACATGAGACACAAGTTTAACACATGAGACACAAGTTTAACACATGAGACACAGAGGTTTAACACATGAGACACAAGTTTAACACATGAGACACAAGTTTAACACAAGAGACACAGGTTTAACACATGAGACACAGGTTTAACACATGAGACACAAGTTTAACACATGAGACACAGAGGTTTAACACATGAGACACAGGTTTAACACAAGAGACACAAGTTTAACACATGAGACACAAGTTTAACACATGAGACACAAGTTTAACACATGAGACACAGGTTTAACACATGAGACACAAGTTTAACACATGAGACACAAGTTTAACACATGAGACACAGAGGTTTAACACATGAGACACAAGTTTAACACATGAGACACAAGTTTAACACATGAGACACAAGTTTAACACAAGAGACACAAGTTTAACACATGAGACACAAGTTTAACACATGAGACACAGAGGTTTAACACATGAGACACAAGTTTAACACATGAGACACAAGTTTAACACATGAGACACAGAGGTTTAACACATGAGACACAGGTTTAACACAACAGACACAAGTTTAACACATGAGACACAAGTTTAACACATGAGACACAAGTTTAACACAAGAGACACAAGTTTAACACATGAGACACAAGTTTAACACATGAGACACAGAGGTTTAACACATGAGACACAAGTTTAACACATGAGACACAAGTTTAACACATGAGACACAGAGGTTTAACACATGAGACACAGGTTTAACACATGAGACACAAGTTTAACACATGAGACACAAGTTTAACACATGAGACACAGGTTTAACACATGAGACAGAGGTTTAACACATGAGACACAAGTTTAACACAAGAGACACAAGTTTAACACATGAGACACAGGTTTAACACATGAGACACAAGTTTAACACATGAGACACAAGTTTAACACAGAGACACAGGTTTAACACAACAGACACAAGTTTAACACATGAGACACAAGTTTAACACATGAGACACAGGTTTAACACATGAGACACAGGTTTAACACAAGAGACACAAGTTTAACACATGAGACACAGAGGTTTAACACAAGAGACACAAGTTTAACACATGAGACACAAGTTTAACACAGAGACACAGGTTTAACACATGAGACACAGGTTTAACACATGAGACACAAGTTTAACACATGAGACACAGGTTTAACACATGAGACACAAGTTTAACACATGAGACACAAGTTTAACACATGAGACACAGAGGTTTAACACATGAGACACAAGTTTAACACATGAGACACAAGTTTAACACAAGAGACACAAGTTTAACACATGAGACACAAGTTTAACACATGAGACACAGAGGTTTAACACATGAGACACAAGTTTAACACATGAGAGACAAGTTTAACACATGAGACACAGAGGTTTAACACATGAGACACAAGTTTAACACATGAGACACAAGTTTAACACATGAGACACAGAGGTTTAACACATGAGACACAGGTTTAACACATGAGACACAGGTTTAACACATGAGACACAAGTTTAACACATGAGACACAGGTTTAACACATGAGACAGAGGTTTAACACATGAGACACAAGTTTAACACAAGAGACACAAGTTTAACACATGAGACACAGGTTTAACACATGAGACACAAGTTTAACACATGAGACACAAGTTTGACACAGGTTTAACACAAGAGACACAAGTTTAACACATGAGACACAAGTTTAACACATGAGACACAAGTTTAACACATGAGACACAAGTTTAACACATGAGACACAGAGGTTTAACACATGAGACACAAGTTTAACACATGAGACACAAGTTTAACACATGAGACACAAGTTTAACACAAGAGACACAAGTTTAACACATGAGACACAAGTTTAACACATGAGACACAAGTTTAACACAAGAGACACAGAGGTTTAACACATGAGACACAAGTTTAACACATGAGACACAGGTTTAACACATGAGACACAGGTTTAACACATGAGACACAAGTTTAACACATGAGACACAGGTTTAACACATGAGACACAGGTTTAACACATGAGACACAGGTTTAACACATGAGACACAAGTTTAACACATGAGACACAAGTTTAACACATGAGACACAGGTTTAACACATGAGACACAGAGGTTTAACACATAAGACACAGAGGTTTAACACATGAGACACAAGTTTAACACATGAGACACACGTTTAACACATGAGACACAAGTTTAACACAAGAGACACAAGTTTAACACAGAGACACAGGTTTAACACATGAGACACAGGTTTAACACATGAGACACAAGTTTAACACATGAGACACAAGTTTAACACATGAGACACAGGTTTAACACATGAGACACAGGTTTAACACATGAGACACAAGTTTAACACATGAGACACAAGTTTAACACATGAGACACAGAGGTTTAACACATGAGACACAAGTTTAACACATGAGACACAAGTTTAACACATGAGACACAGGTTTAACACATGAGACACAGAGGTTTAACACATAAGACACAGAGGTTTAACACATGAGACACAAGTTTAACACATGAGACACAAGTTTAACACATGAGACACAAGTTTAACACAAGAGACACAAGTTTAACACAGAGACACAGGTTTAACACATGAGACACAAGTTTAACACATGAGACACAGAGGTTTAACACATGAGACACAAGTTTAACACATGAGACACAAGTTTAACACATGAGACACAGGTTTAGCACATGAGACACAAGTTTAACACATGAGACACAAGTTTAACACATGAGACACAAGTTTAACACAAGAGACACAAGTTTAACACATGAGACACAAGTTTAACACATGAGACACAGGTTTAACACATGAGACACAGGTTTAACACATGAGACACAAGTTTAACACATGAGACACAAGTTTAACACATGAGACACAAGTTTAACACAAGAGACACAAGTTTAACACATGAGACACAAGTTTAACACATGAGACACAGAGGTTTAACACATGAGACACAGAGGTTTAACACATGAGACACAAGTTTAACACATGAGACACAAGTTTAACACAAGAGACCCAAGTTTAACACATGAGACACAAGTTTAACACAAGAGACCCAAGTTTAACACATGAGACCCAAGTTTAACACAAGAGACACAAGTTTAACACAAGAGACACAAGTTTAACACAAGAGACACAAGTTTAACACAAGAGACACAAGTTTAACACATGAGACACAAGTTTAACACATGAGACACAAGTTTAACACATGAGACACAGGTTTAACACATGAGACACAGGTTTAACACATGAGACACAAGTTTAACACATGAGACACAGGTTTAACACATGAGACACAGAGGTTTAACACATGAGACACAGGTTTAACACAAGAGACACAAGTTTAACACATGAGACACAAGTTTAACACATGAGACACAGGTTTAACACATGAGACACAGGTTTAACACATGAGACACAAGTTTAACACATGAGACACAAGTTTAACACATGAGACACAGAGGTTTAACACATGAGACACAAGTTTAACACATGAGACACAAGTTTAACACAAGAGACACAGGTTTAACACATGAGACACAGGTTTAACACATGAGACACAAGTTTAACACATGAGACACAGAGGTTTAACACATGAGACACAGGTTTAACACAAGAGACACAAGTTTAACACATGAGACACAAGTTTAACACATGAGACACAAGTTTAACACATGAGACACAGGTTTAACACATGAGACACAAGTTTAACACATGAGACACAAGTTTAACACATGAGACACAGAGGTTTAACACATGAGACACAAGTTTAACACATGAGACACAAGTTTAACACATGAGACACAAGTTTAACACAAGAGACACAAGTTTAACACATGAGACACAAGTTTAACACATGAGACACAGAGGTTTAACACATGAGACACAAGTTTAACACATGAGACACAAGTTTAACACATGAGACACAGAGGTTTAACACATGAGACACAAGTTTAACACATGAGACACAAGTTTAACACATGAGACACAGAGGTTTAACACATGAGACACAGAGGTTTAACACATGAGACACAGAGGTTTAACACATGAGACACAAGTTTAACACATGAGACACAGGTTTAACACATGAGACAGAGGTTTAACACATGAGACACAAGTTTAACACAAGAGACACAAGTTTAACACATGAGACACAGGTTTAACACATGAGACACAAGTTTAACACATGAGACACAAGTTTGACACAGGTTTAACACAAGAGACACAAGTTTAACACATGAGACACAAGTTTAACACATGAGACACAGGTTTAACACATGAGACACAGGTTTAACACATGAGACACAGGTTTAACACATGAGACACAAGTTTAACACATGAGACACAAGTTTAACACATGAGACACAGAGGTTTAACACATGAGACACAAGTTTAACACATGAGACACAAGTTTAACACATGAGACACAGGTTTAACACATGAGACACAGGTTTAACACATGAGACACAAGTTTAACACATGAGACACAGGTTTAACACATGAGACACAGGTTTAACACATGAGACACAGGTTTAACACATGAGACACAAGTTTAACACATGAGACACAAGTTTAACACATGAGACACAAGTTTAACACATGAGACACAGGTTTAACACATGAGACACAGAGGTTTAACACATAAGACACAGAGGTTTAACACATGAGACACAAGTTTAACACATGAGACACAAGTTTAACACATGAGACACAAGTTTAACACAAGAGACACAAGTTTAACACAGAGACACAGGTTTAACACATGAGACACAGGTTTAACACATGAGACACAGGTTTAACACATGAGACACAAGTTTAACACATGAGACACAGGTTTAACACATGAGACACAGGTTTAACACATGAGACACAAGTTTAACACATGAGACACAAGTTTAACACATGAGACACAGAGGTTTAACACATGAGACACAAGTTTAACACATGAGACACAAGTTTAACACATGAGACACAGGTTTAACACATGAGACACAGAGGTTTAACACATAAGACACAGGTTTAACACATGAGACACAAGTTTAACACATGAGACACAAGTTTAACACATGAGACACAAGTTTAACACAAGAGACACAAGTTTAACACAGAGACACAGGTTTAACACATGAGACACAAGTTTAACACATGAGACACAGAGGTTTAACACATGAGACACAAGTTTAACACATGAGACACAAGTTTAACACATGAGACACAGGTTTAACACATGAGACACAAGTTTAACACATGAGACACAAGTTTAACACATGAGACACAGAGGTTTAACACATGAGACACAAGTTTAACACATGAGACACAAGTTTAACACATGAGACACAAGTTTAACACAAGACACAAGTTTAACACATGAGACACAAGTTTAACACATGAGACACAGAGGTTTAACACATGAGACACAGAGGTTTAACACATGAGACACAAGTTTAACACATGAGACACAAGTTTAACACAAGAGACCCAAGTTTAACACATGAGACACAAGTTTAACACAAGAGACCCAAGTTTAACACATGAGACACAAGTTTAACACAAGAGACACAAGTTTAACACAAGAGACACAAGTTTAACACAAGAGACACAAGTTTAACACATGAGACACAAGTTTAACACAAGAGACACAAGTTTAACACATGAGACACAAGTTTAACACATGAGACACAAGTTTAACACATGAGACACAGAGGTTTAACACATGAGACACAAGTTTAACACATGAGACACAGGTTTAACACATGAGACACAAGTTTAACACATGAGACACAGGTTTAACACATGAGACACAGGTTTAACACATGAGACACAGGTTTAACACATGAGACACAAGTTTAACACATGAGACACAAGTTTAACACATGAGACACAGGTTTAACACATGAGACACAGAGGTTTAACACATAAGACACAGAGGTTTAACACATGAGACACAGGTTTAACACATGAGACACAGAGGTTTAACACATGAGACACAGAGGTTTAACACATGAGACACAAGTTTAACACATGAGACACAAGTTTAACACATGAGACACAGAGGTTTAACACATGAGACACAAGTTTAACACATGAGACACAGGTTTAACACATGAGACACAAGTTTAACACATGAGACACAGAGGTTTAACACATGAGACACAGGTTTAACACATGAGACACAAGTTTAACACATGAGACACAGAGGTTTAACACAAGAGACACAAGTTTAACACATGAGACACAGAGGTTTAACACATGAGACACAGAGGTTTAACACATGAGACAGAGGTTTAGTCGCGCCAGCAGGAAGAATGAACAGATGAGAGTCGGTCGGTTCTTTGGTAAAGCTCTGTTTTCCACGTCACTCTTTGTAGAACACGCCATGTTAACCTGCTTCTCCCACGGCTCTCTCTCTCCCCGTCGCTCCATTCACGATGCGTTTCAGAATACACACATTCGATTGGCTGAGTAGCGTCGCGTGAGATGATTTACAACGCATGTGATTGGTCGGTGTGTTTGCTGGACTGCTGACCGAGAGCCGTAAAGGCTGGAAAAGCTGTGCAGGTTAAAATAGAAGCGCTCCGCCAAAATGTATAATTCTCAATTATCCATCATGTGTGTGTGTGTGTGTGTGTGTGTGTGTGTGTGTGTGTGTGTGTGTGTGTGTGTGTGTGTGTGTGTGTGTGTGTGTGTGTGTGTGTGTGTGTGTAGGTCGGTAAGCTGTCTAAGAACAAGAAGAAGAAGATGAAGAGGAAAGCTAAACGTCAACATAGACTGTTGGAGGAGAGAATAGTGGACATACAGGTACTGTAATACTACGAGAGTAGTACTGTAATACTACTGTCATAGTACCGTCATAGTACTGTAGTACTACTGTAATAGTTATGTTATAGTACTGTAATAGTACTTTCACCATCTGTAAGATCCGTTCCAGTTCTGTTATACTACCAACATGACCGTCGTGTGAAGCTGTAAACTCTGATATCTTCAGCTCTCTGCCGGCCTCGCGGGGAAACGATGGGACGGAATCCTTCAACACATCTGGACCTCCGAACCCCAAAAACCTCTGAGACTTGAGACCAGATGGAGCAGGATGGTTGTGTGGAACTTCCAAGGTGGAACCCTTTAAAGCCCTTCTGTGGTTGAGGAGCTGTGGTTGCCGGTTGCTGGTTGAGGAGCTGTGGTTGCTGGTTGCCGGTTGAGGGGCTGTGGTTGCCGGTTGAGGAGCTGTGGTTGCCGGTTGAGGAGCTGTGGTTGCTGGTTGCCGGTTGAGGAGCTGTGGTTGCCGGTTGAGGAGCTGTGGTTGCTGGTTGAGGAGCTGTGGTTGCCGGTTGAGGAGCTGTGGTTGCTGGTTGCTGGTTGCCGGTTGAGGAGCTGTGGTTGCTGGTTGAGGAGCTGTGGTTGCCGGTTGAGGAGCTGTGGTTGCTGGTTGAGGAGCTGTGGTTGCCGGTTGAGGAGCTGTGGTTGCTGGTTGCCGGTTGAGGAGCTGTGGTTGCTGGTTGAGGAGCTGTGGTTGCCGGTTGAGGAGCTGTGGTTGCCGGTTGAGGAGCTGTGGTTGCTGGTTGCTGGTTGAGGAGCTGTGGTTGCCGGTTGAGGAGCTGTGGTTGCCGGTTGAGGAGCTGTGGTTGCTGGTTGCCGGTTGAGGAGCTGTGGTTGCCGGTTGAGCAGCTGTGGTTGCCGGTTGAGGAGCTGTGGTTGCCAGTTGCCGGTTGAGGAGCTGTGGTTGCCGGTTGAGGAGCTGTGGTTGCTGGTTGCCGATTGAGGAGCTGTGGTTGCCGGTTGAGGAGCTGTGGTTGCCGGTTGAGGAGCTGTGGTTGCCGGTTGAGGAGCTGTGGTTGCCGGTTGAGGAACTGTGGTTGCTGGTTGCCGATTGAGGAGCTGTGGTTGCCGGTTGAGGAGCTGTGGTTGCCGGTTGAGGAGCTGTGGTTGCCGGTTGCCGGTTGAGGAGCTGTGGTTGCTGGTTGAGGGGCTGTGGTTGCTGGTTGCCGGTTGAGGAGCTGTGGTTGCTGGTTGAGGAGCTGTGGTTGCTGGTTGAGGAGCTGTGGTTGCCGGTTGAGGAGCTGTGTTTGCCGGTTGAGGAGCTGTGTTTGCTGGTTGAGGAGCTGTGGTTGCTGGTTGAGGAGCTGTGGTTGCTGGTTGAGGAGCTGTGTTTGCTGGTTGAGGAGCTGTGGTTGCTGGTTGCCGGTTGAGGAGCTGTGGTTGCCGGTTGAGGAGCTGTGGTTGCCGGTTGCCGGTTGAGGAGCTGTGGTTGCTGGTTCATCTAACATGTTTCCTCCTGTGTGTTCAGACGATGGAGGACGGTGTGATCCAGTCTGACGACACAGACACTACCTGTGAGTACTCGTGATGTGTATTTTCTATGTTTCAGTATCATAGTACATACAAACATGTACTCCTTTGCGCTCAGGCTCTCTGGTCGTCAACGGCAACACTTCCTGCTCCACAGCCAACAGCAAAGCGAGCTCAGACTCCACCTGTTCCTGGTTGGACGACAGGTGTAATGGCCACGCCCCCGGACGGTCCTCCAGCCCCGCCTCCGGCCTATCGGGCTTCTCCAGCTCTGTGATGTCAGCGACGTCTGAATCAGCACTTTCTACTCAGTCAGGATACTCGAGTGGACGAGATGGTAAGAAAATACTATGGAGTATACTACAGTATATACAGTACACACAGTATCTATACACTACAGTACACAGTACACAGATAGAATCTAATAGAGTGATTTAATTTAATAATAATAATATCGTAATGTTATGATAATGATGTAACATTTGTGTGTTTCAGTGTTCAGCGCCTCAGACTTCGTCCTCAGTCCTCTGGATCCTCAGAACGGAAACAAGCTCAGAGTGAAGATCGCTGATTTAGGAAATGCATGCTGGGTGGTGAGACATCTTCATCACTCCTCTTCCTCTCAGTCAGTATGAACCAATCAGACGTCTCCTCTCTGTAGAGTCAGTATGAACCAATCAGACGTCTCTTTCTCTCCCTTTGTCTCTCGTCCAGCACAAGCACTTCACAGAGGACATTCAGACCAGACAGTACAGAGCTCTGGAGGTTCTGATTGGAGCAGAGTACGGACCACCTGCTGACATCTGGAGCACCGCCTGCATGGTACACACACACACACTCACACACACACTCTGCAGGTCTTGGTATCAGTAGACCCGATGGATGTTTTATTACTTTGTCAATTATGTATTGAAGTATCATCGATGATGTGGGTCATGGTGTATGTTGTTTTGGTGTACCGACATACGGTGAAAATGTACCATCGATGTTTCTTCGTTCTGTCGGTGTTTGTGTTTCGATGTTTCTTCGTTCTGGCGGTGTTGGTGAATTGATGTATTGATTGATGTTTCAGGCCTTTGAGTTGGCGACAGGAGATTACCTCTTTGAACCTCATTCAGGAGAAGATTACACCAGAGACGAAGGTACAACTCATAACAAACAGTACTGCTGTGTACTAGCGAGTACTTCAGTGTGTATTTTTATTATTTGTGTTCAGATCACATCGCTCACGTCATCGAGCTGCTCGGCCCGATTCCTCTGCCCTTCGCTTTGTCTGGCAGGTACTCCAGAGAGTACTTCGACAGGAGAGGTGAGACAGTCTGTTTGTGTGCTCCCGTCTCACCCCCGTGTGCTCCCGTCTCACGCCCGTGTCCTCCCGTCTCACCCCCGTGTCCCCCCGTCTCACCCCCGTGTGCTCCCGTCTCACCCCCGTTTCCTCCCGTCTCACCCCCGTTTCCTCCCGTCTCACCCCCGTTTCCTCCCGTCTCACCCCCGTGTGCTCCCGTCTCACGCCCGTGTCCTCCCGTCTCACCCCCGTGTCCTCCCGTCTCACCCCCGTTTCCTCCCGTCTCACCCGTGTGCTCCCGTCTCACCCCCGTGTGCTCCCGTCTCACCCCCGTGTCCTCCCGTCTCACCCGTGTGCTCCCGTCTCACCCGTGTCCTCCCGTCTCACGCCCGTGTCCTCCCGTCTCACCCCCGTGTGCTCCCGTCTCACGCCCGTGTCCTCCCGTCTCACCCCCGTGTCCTCCCGTCTCACCCCCGTTTCCTCCCGTCTCACCCCCGTTTCCTCCCGCCTCACCCCCGTGTGCTCCCGTCTCACCCGTGTGCTCCCGTCTCCCCCGTGTCCTCCCGTCTCACCCCCGTTTCCTCCCGTCTCAGGTGAGCTGCGTCACATCTCCAGCTTGAAGCCGTGGGGTGTGTTTGAGGTTCTGTTGGAGAAGTACGAGTGGCCTCTGGACCAGGCGGCTCAGTTCAGTGACTTCCTGTTGACCATGTTGGAGCTGCAGCCGGAACGCAGAGCGACTGCAGCGCAATGTCTGCAGCACCCATGGCTGCTCACATAGACACTCACTGATGTACACACAATGAACTACACTCACTGATGTACACACAATGAACTACACTCACTTACTGTTGAGGTTATAAGTGAGTTGATTTCATGTGAAGAGGGAAGTTATCGCCTCGATTGAGATTTAAATGTTTTGTTTGTTTATTTGGTAAGTTCTCCTGACAGTCCATTGATCTATGGATATAGTACCGGGTGTTAATGTCGGTCGGGTGTAACTTCCCTTCTTCTGAAATCAGTTTGTGAAAGTGTGTTTCTGTTGTAACTGATGATTTCCTGCAGAGTTCTGGTTCTGATCTTTGGTTCTGTGTCTTTCTTGTTTCTTAGATTTTACTGATTTTCTGCCTCAAAGTTTCTATGTGAATTCTGCTGTTTCTGTTGAATTGTGCTGAGTTAGTATCTTACAGACCTGATGATGAGCACACTGTAGCGTCCGTAGAGCAGCCAACCTTCTCACTGACGGTTGATATTGTTTGTATCGACAGTATTGATCTCTGTAGCTCAAACCTCACCTGTTTCTCTGTTCATGGAATAAATAGTGCCTTAAAATGAGCCGGGAACCCCTTCTTCCTGTCAGTGACATCACCAGACATTAATGTTTTATATTTATTTCTTTGTTTGGACTATTTCTTCTTGTGAAAATAAAGACCACAGACTGACTTTAGTATTACAGGATCGTGGGGGGGGGGGAAGAGTCTAGAACCGGAAATTGCATTTAAAGAACTACAACAAAAATCCTGTTTTTACCCATTTTTGAAACATCAACAGAAGCCGTGAATGAAACGCTGGTTTAATACACAGCCCTCGTACAGTGTGATGTCACAGTAGTGACATCATGATGTAGGAGTCAGACTATCGAGTGACATCGCACAGGACACAGTGAAGTCAACAGGTTTAATATAAAAACACGAGTGAGTCGGTGTGATGAAGCGTTCTCCTTCAGATCCAGACTGCAGCAGAAGAGCACCGGCGCTGTGCACGCTGTGCACGGACACATCCAGGGTTCAACAGTTCAACAGCTCATACTGTGCTGCGTGTTCCTCTTCACTTCTTCTTACGCACAACCGTCCACCCGGCCTCTTCATCATGAGGAGGAGGAGGAGGATCTCTGCTGCTGACTGATGGAACGGAGGATTCACACTCCATCACCTGAACACACAAACATTCATCACGATAAGATACGAACTCCTGCTGCGTGATGAGTCATTCACAACGATCGGCAACGCAGTGAAGACGGAAGACTTCATTTACACAGCGACAGTTTTATATGAACAGACTTTTTATTATTTACTTTTATATATTTACTTATAATTAGCATCACACTAAGACATCACACTACATCAGTGGTGGCCTTCAAGGCCTTCTCTGCCGGCCTAAACAATCAAAGTTATATCTATTTAATAATGTTTCATGAATACACTTCATGTATTATAATATTTTTCCATCATCTCATGTTCTCATTGCACAGCTCCTGTCTTCCTCAGCTGCTCTGCTTCCAGTGCAGCTTGTTTTAAGTAGAGCTTTCATCCAATCAGATCTCTCCTCTGTGTCTCTAGGTAGAACAGAGCCAGAGGCCTGCAGACTCACACGTGCATCATGAATTCACTTTAAGTGAACGGGGACGATGTTTCTACTGTTACTTTGTCTGTGGTGTCGTTCTTATGAATAGTATGACTAAGATGAATAATATGAATAAGATGAATAGTATGAATAGTATGAATATGAATAAGATGACTAGTATGAATAATATGAATAAGATGAATAGTATGAATATGAATAAGATGACTAGTATGAATAATATGAATAAGATGACTAGTATGAATAATATGAATAGTATGAATAAGATGAATAGTATGAAGAGTATGAATAAGATGAAGAGTATGAATAAGATGAAGAGTATGCATAAGATGAATAGTATGAATAAGATGAATAAGATGAATAGTATGAATAAGATGAATAGTATGAATAAGATGAATAGTATGAATAAGATGAATATGAATAAGATGAATAGTATGAATAATATGAATAAGATGAATAGTATGAATAATATGAATAAGATGAATAGCATGAATAATATGAATAGTATGAATATGAATAGTATGAATAAGATGAATAGGATGAATAAGATGAATAGTATGAATAAGATGAATAGTATGAATAAGATGAATAGTATGAATAAGATGAATAAGATGAATAGTATGAATAAGATGAATAAGATGAATAGTATGAATAAGATGAATAGTATGAATAAGATGAATAGTATGAATAAGATGAATAGTATGAATAAGATGAATAAGATGAATAGTATGAATATGAATAAGATGAATAGTATGAATAAGATGAATAGGATGAATAGTATGAATAAGATGAATAGTATGAATATGAATAGTATGAATAAGATGAATAGTATGAATAAGATGAATAGGATGAATAAGATGAATAGTATGAATAAGATGAATAAGATGAATAGTATGAATAGTATGACTAAGATGAATAGTATGAATAATATGAATAGTATGAATAATATGAATAGTATGAATAATATGAATAGTATGAATAATATGAATAAGATGAATAGTATGAATATGAATAAGATGAATAGTATGAATATGAATAAGATGAATAGTATGAATAATATGAATAATATGAATAAGATGAATAAGATGAATAAGATGCATAGTATGAATAAGATGAATAGTATGAATAAGATGAATAGTATGAAGAGTATGAATAGTATGAATAAGATGAAGAGTATGAATAGTATGAATAGTATGAATAATATGAATAAGATGAATAGTATGAATAGTATGAATAAGATGAATAGTATGAATATGAATAAGATGAATAGTATGAATATGAATAAGATGAATAGTATGAATAATATGAATAAGATGAATAAGATGAATAAGATGAATAGTATGAATAAGATGAATAGTATGAAGAGTATGAATAGTATGAATAAGATGAAGAGTATGAATAGTATGAATAAGATGAAGAGTATGAATAGTATGAATAAGATGAATAGTATGCATAAGATGAATAAGATGAATAGTATGAATAAGATGAATAGTATGAATAAGATGAATAGTATGAATAAGATGAATAGTATGAATAGTATGAATATGAATAAGATGAATAGTATGAATAATATGAATAAGATGAATAGCATGAATAAGATGAATAGTATGAATATGAATAGTATGAATAAGATGAATAGGATGAATAAGATGAATAGGATGAATAAGATGAATAGTATGAATAAGATGAATAAGATGAATAGTATGAATAAGATGAATAGTATGAATATGAATAAGATGAATAGTATGAATAAGATGAATAGTATGAATAGTATGAATAAGATGAATAGTATGAATAAGATGAAGAGTATGAATAGTATGAATAAGATGAAGAGTATGAATAGTATGAATAAGATGAAGAGTATGAATAGTATGAATAAGATGAATAGTATGCATAAGATGAATAAGATGAATAGTATGAATAAGATGAATAGTATGAATAAGATGAATAGTATGAATAAGATGAATAGTATGAATAGTATGAATATGAATAAGATGAATAGTATGAATAATATGAATAAGATGAATAGCATGAATAAGATGAATAGTATGAATATGAATAGTATGAATAAGATGAATAGGATGAATAAGATGAATAGGATGAATAAGATGAATAGTATGAATAAGATGAATAAGATGAATAGTATGAATAAGATGAATAGTATGAATAAGATGAATAGTATGAATATGAATAAGATGAATAGTATGAATAAGATGAATAGTATGAATAAGATGAATAGTATGAATAAGATGAATAAGATGAATAGTATGAATATGAATAAGATGAATAGTATGAATAAGATGAATAGTATGAACAGTATGAATAGTATGAATAAGATGAATAGTATGAATAGTATGAATATGAATAAGATGAATAGGATGAATAAGATGAATAGGATGAATAAGATGAATAGTATGAATAAGATGAATAAGATGAATAGTATGAATAAGATGAATAGTATGAATATGAATAGTATGAATAAGATGAATAGTATGAATAAGATGAATAAGATGAATAGTATGAATAGTATGACTAAGATGAATAATATGAATAAGATGAATAGTATGAATAGTATGAATATGAATAAGATGAATAGTATGACTAAGATGAATAGTATGAATAAGATGAATAGCATGAATAAGATGAATAAGATGAATAGTATGAATAAGATGAATAAGATGAATAGTATGAATAAGATGAATAGTATGAATAAGATGAATAGTATGAATATGAATAGTATGAATAAGATGAATAGGATGAATAAGATGAATAGTATGAACAGTATGAATAGTATGAATAAGATGAATAGTATGAATAGTATGAATAGTATGAATAAGATGAATAAGATGAATAGTATGAATAAGATGAATAGTATGAATATGAATAGTATGAATAAGATGAATAGTATGAATATGAATAGTATGAATAAGATGAATAGTATGAATAAGATGAATAAGATGAATAGTATGAATAAGATGAATGGTATGAATATGAATAGTATGAATAAGATGAATAGTATGAATAAGATGAATAAGATGAATAGTATGAATAGTATGACTAAGATGAATAGTATGAATAAGATGAATAGTATGAATAGTATGAATATGAATAAGATGAATAGTATGACTAAGATGAATAATATGAATAAGATGAATAGTATGAATAGTATGAATATGAATAAGATGAATAGTATGAATAATATGAATAAGATGAATAGCATGAATAAGATGAATAAGATGAATAGTATGAATAGTATGAATAAGATGAATTGTATGAATGGTATGAATAGTATGAATAAGATGAATAGCATGAATAAGATGAATAAGATGAATAGTATGAATAGTATGAATAAGATGAATTGTATGAATGGTATGAATAGTATGAATATGAATAAGATGAATAGTATGAATAAGATGAATAGGATGAATAAGATGAATAGTATGAATAAGATGAATATGAATAGTATGAATAAGATGAATAGTATGAATATGAATAGTATGAATAAGATGAATAGTATGAATAAGATGAATAAGATGAATAGTATGAATAAGATGAATAGTATGAATAAGATGAATAGTATGAATAAGATGAATAGTATGAATAAGATGAATAGTATGAATAGTATGAATAAGATGAATAAGATGAATAGTATGAATAGTATGAATATGAATAAGATGAATAGTATGAATAAGATGAATAGTATGAATAAGATGAATAGTATGAATAGTATGAATAAGATGAACAGTATGAATAAGATTAATAGTATGAATAAGATGAATAAGATGAATAAGATGAATAGTATGAATAGTATGAATAAGATGAATAGTATGAATAAGATGAATAGGATGAATAAGATGAATAGTATGAATAAGATGAAAAGTATGAATAAGATGAATAAGATGAATAGTATGAATAAGATGAATGAGATGAATAGTATGAATAAGATGAATAAGATGAATAGTATGAATATGATGAATAGTATGAATAAGATGAATAGTAAGAATAAGATGAATAGTATGAATAAGATGAATAAGATGAATAGTATGAATAAGATGAATGGTATGAATAAGATGAATAAGATGAATAATATGAATAAGATGAATAGTATGAATAAGATGAATGAGATGAATAGTATGAATAAGATGAATAGTATGAATAAGATGAATAGTATGAATAAGATGAATAGTATGAATAAGATGAATAAGATGAATAGTATGAATAGTATGAATAAGATGAATAGTATGAATAAGATGAATGGTATGAATAAGATGAATAATATGAATAAGATGAATAGTATGAATATGAATAAGATGAATAGTATGAATAGTATGAATAAGATGAATAGTATGAATAAGATGAATAAGATGAATAGTATGAATAGTATGAATGAGATGAATAAGATGAATAAGATGAATAAGATGAATAAGATGAATAGTATGAATAAGATGAATAGTATGAATAGTATGAATAAGATGAATAGTATGAATAGTATGAATAGTATGAATAAGTATGAATAGTATGAATAAGATGAATAGTATGAATGAGATGAATAGTATGAATAAGATGAATAGTATGAATAGTATGAATAAGATGAATAGTATGAATGAGATGAATAGTATGAATAAGATGAATAGTATGAATAGTATGAATAAGATGAATAGTATGAATAAGATGAATAGTATGAATGGCTCGTGCTCTCGTGCTGCAGCGCTGCTGATTGATGTGTTGCTTTGTTGTCATATAAATACATGTGACTGGTTCTTGTGAGTTTGTTCTCGTCATTGTGTTCATTACATTCTGACGTGTCCGTTGATGACGAGTCATCGCGGGTTCGGGTCGGACATTTGATTCTCAGGTGTTTTCTTTAACAGCAGGAATGACGGTCTGGAGCTAAACGGCCCGCCACTGCACAATACTACGACAGTGCATCAGGTAAGACGTACCTGTGTTTCATCACCGCTGTCTTCATCAGAGTGTGTGGGCGGAGCTGTGACCCTCTGACTCTTCTTCTGTGTCAGAGTGTTGACGGTTTGTTGGAGCTGCTCTAGCGCCCCCTGCTGCCACTGACTGAAGGCCTGGACCAGACCGTCACACACCTGGAAACACAGGTTTCACATCATGATTTACACCCTTCAGATGTGTTAAAGCTGCATTCTCTCTAGTGGCCACCAGGGGGAGACTCCTCTGGTTGTATAGAAGTCTATAGAAAATGACTCTACTTCTCTCTTGATTTATTCCCTCAGTAAACATTGTAAACATGAGTTTATGTCTCAATCTCTAGTTTCAAGTCTTCTTCAATACAGCATGATGTTCATTTAGTACATGATGGTCCATTTAGAGTCACACAGACCATAAAGCAGGGGATGCTTTAGGGCGGGGCTACTGTGATTGACAGGTCGACACCACATTGAACTTTAACCCTTTCACAATGTTTTTACTTCAATGGTCTCATTCAGAGTTCAGTTATCTCCTGTGTGTGTGTGTGTAGGTGTGTGTGTGTGTGTGTGTAGGTGTGTGTGTAGGTGTGTGTGTGTGTAGGTGTGTGTGTAGGTGTGTGTGTGTGTAGGTGTGTGTGTAGGTGTGTGTGTGTGTGTGAGTGTGTAGGTGTGTGTGTGTGTAGGTGTGTGTGTAGGTGTGTGTGTAGGTGTGTGTAGGTGTGTGTGTAGGTGTGTAGGTGTAGGTGTGTGTAGGTGTGTGTGTGTAGGTGTGTGTGTGTGTAGGTGTGTGTGTGTGTGTGTGTAGGTGTGTGTGTGTGTGTGTGTAGGTGTGTGTGTAGGTGTGTGTGTGTAGGTGTGTGTGTGTGTGTGTGTGTAGGTGTGTGTGTGTGTAGGTGTGTGTGTGTGTGTGTGTAGGTGTGTGTGTGTGTAGGTGTGTGTGTGTGTGTGTGTGTAGGTGTGTGTGTGTGTAGGTGTGTGTGTGTGTGTGTGTAGGTGTGTGTGTGTGTAGGTGTGTGTGTGTGTAGGTGTGTGTAGGTGTGTGTGTGTGTGTGTAGGTGTAGGTGTGTGTGTGTGTAGGTGTGTGTGTGTGTAGGTGTGTGTGTGTGTAAGTGTGTGTGTGTAGGTGTGTGTGTGTGTGTAGGTGTGTAGGTGTGTGTGTGTGTGTAGGTGTGTAGGTGTATGTGTGTGTAGGTGTGTGTGTGTAGGTGTGTGTGCGTGTAGGTGTGTGTGTGTACCTGCGGTAAACTCCCGTCATCCACCACTGTGTCAAACTCTTGATCCATCAGTTCAGCAATGAAGTCCTCCACCTCGCACTGCTGCAGGTCAGCTACAGAGAGAGATCTTCAGAAAAACTTTATCTTCTTTGAACATGTTTCTTTACCATTTAAAACGGTGAAACAAATAACCTCCAACAAACAGAGTACCTGAACAGAGTACCTGAACAGAGTACCTGAATAGGTAGAGAACAGAGTACCTGAACAGGTAGAGAACAGAGTACCTGAACAGGTAGAGAACAGAGTACCTGAACAATAAACTGCTGTTGACAGGTTTCGCTCCTTACCGTTGTCATGGAAATACTGCTGGACTACATCCACCATCCAATCAGCTTTCTGCTGCCCGTACACGCCTCCAAACCCGTTATCCACCGCAATCTGAGGACACAAAAGCACACGACTGAGAGTTTGAGTCTGAGATAAAAGCCTAGAGGACCAGAGACCCTTACAGAGTTCCAGACCCCCCTAGAGCAGCGGTTACCAAACCTTTTAGGCCACGCACCCCCTTCTACATCCCGACTGAGTTCACGCACCCCCAATCCCCCCCCCCCCCCCCCCCACACCCCACACCTTCAAAAAAAAAAGCAACAGAGCATTTATAGCCGCATAAAAATCGGACCAATGAGAGAACAGTTTGCTCGCGCGTGGCGTTTGTTTACAAGATCAAAAACACAAAACACCTTCCTGCAGCGTTCCTTCTGAAAGGTAACGGACGTTCACCAGAAGATTGGTCACATCTGTAGACTCAGATTGGGACAAAGCATCGATGCGGCGACACAGTGTTGTTGGACGCGGGATCATCTCCCAGTCTGATGCTCACTCTCGTTTCCTCTTTTTTCACCTTGACTCCGCGATGTGCTTCGGATTTGTCTGTGCAATCCCTGCCTCCGTCTCATCTTTCTCCCGTTCGATTTCTTCGCCCGGTCTCTCCCCAACGCGCATCTCTCTCTCTCTCTCTCTCCTGACAGTTTATCATCTTTGCATGAATGTTGCTGAATGAATGAAGTTAGCTGAACAAGCTGAAGGATGTGAGCAGAGCTCCGGCAGATACAGACTTTAAACACGTCAGTGTGTGAAGAAACACCATCGCAGACGAGTTCATGAACCAGCAGCAACCTGACAACACAGCAGCTGAGAGACGAGCAGCTACTCGTGTTTTAATGAAGTGTTGATGAAGCACAGACAACACGGACACAGAGCATCCATCATGTTCATCACCTGACTCTGTGATGCAGCTGCACAGCACAGCACCACCACAGGGAGCAACATGATGATGCAGAGAGGCGACACAAACACCTTTGAACAACGTTCATGTCATAACTCGTGTTTGATATTTGTCTTTGTTATGTTCTTTAATAGTTTGATCTTTGACAGAGTCATGTGGGTTTCTTAACCCTCAATTAAAGTGATTTGTGTTTTAATAACAGAAATGTCTTTAAATATCATTTTTCATTCATATAACTGCATGTACAATATTTGTACACTTGAATCAACAATAATCAAATGCAGAGAGTTATTGAACAATATGTCAGGAGAAGTTAGTTACACAGTCTTACAGTTACAACCGGCCCTTTGAGGACCGTGATGCTGATGTGGCCCAGAGAAGATGAGTTTGACACCCCTGCCCTAGAGGCAGCTCCACACTTTGGGAATCCCTGCCCTAGAGAGTTCTGGACCCCCCTAGAGAGGTCCGGAGAGCCCTACTGAGGTCTGGGCCCCCTACAGAGGTCCGGAGACCCCTAGAGAGTCCTGGACCCCCCTAGAGAGGCCCTGAGACCCCCACAGAGGTCCCAACTGATCACTCATTTCATTTGTTTGAGTCTAATTCTCCAATCATAGTAGAATAAACGCTTTATTGGATGAAAGTTAATGTTGAGAACGCATCAAAATACACGTTTATCACGTGTGTAATAATAATAATAAACTGACGTCATCCAAACGCGTCTGAAACATCATGATCTCATATCTATAATACATCAAACATTCATCTCATCAGGAGAAGAACCGCATCTCACACGCTAGCACTAGCCTGTTAGCATCGTCCCGTCGGTAACAGTCGCTCAGGTGTGTGCTCTGTCTCATATTTACCTGTAGAACCGGCCAGCTGTGAAGAACCGCTCTCACTCCAGCCGTGAAGAGCTCACGTGAAGGGTTAGAAGCCGCCATGTTGGATCTGACAGACTGAACGAGTCGAGTGAAGAAACGGATCCGGATCAGACAGAAAGAGTCGAGTGAAGAAACGGATCCGGATCAGACGGAAAGAGTCAAGTGAAGAAACGGATCCGGATCAGACAGAAATCGTCGAGTGAAGAAACGGATCCGGATCAGACAGAAAGAGTCGAGTGACGAAACGGATCCGGATCAGACAGAAAGAGTCAAGTGAAGAAACAGATCCGGATCAGACAGAAATCGTCGAGTGAAGAAACGGATCCGGATCAGACAGAAAGAGTCGAGTGAAGAAACGGATCCGGATCAGACAGAAAGAGTCGAGTGAAGAAACGGATCCGGATCAGACAGAAAGAGTTGAGTGAAGAAACGGATCCAGAGCAGACAGAAAGAGTCTATCTATCTATCTATCTAATATGAGTCAATGACTGATGAATTATTTATTAATTAAATATAAATTATATACATATATATATATATATATATTTATTATATATATATATATTATTTATATTTAATATACACATATATATATATATTTAGGTATTATTATATACATAATATATATAATATAATATAATGTATAATAATACTTATGTATAATATATATATATATATATATATATATATATTATTATCATTAACCAAAGAGACTAACAGGAGACTCGTTCTATGAGCTGCTTCTCACCTGTACAGAGAAACTGAAACTCACTCTATCAGCTGTTATGGTCACATGACATATGGTAATAACGAGGTAAAATCTGGTTAATAGTTTGATAATAAATAGGTAATGACTGAGTAATAACCAGTTAATAACTTGGTATTAACGAGCGTATCTGGGTAATACTACACGTAGTTTACAGAGTAGTATGGGGAAAACAAAGAGTAATAACACATCTAGGTAGAGCTGGTTGTCCTTTGACCACAAGGATGCAGGTTCGATGCCCGGCTCCTATTGTCCACACGTCCAAGTGGATGATTAAAGTTCATGTATGTATCTGTTCATGATCATTGTATTAAAGTGTAATATGTTTATTGCTGTGACTCGTTACCTGTATAATAACAGGTTTACCTCCTCACTGAGATATCTGAGATATCACTCCCTTTCTTCAGAGCAGACATCTGATTGGCTGACAGGCTGTATTGATCGAACAGGATATTGGAAATCATTGGATGTGTTGAGTCTCAGGTTCACACTCGGATGGTTGACGAGGAGACAGAAGTCGATTTACTCTACAGGGAATCGAACCGTGGGTTAGTGCCTTGCTCCTGAGCACACAGCTACTCAGCTGCTAACATCAGAATACATCTTTAATTAACAAGCAGCTGAAATATTCAGCAGCTCCTCCACAAATATCTGCAGACATCAGGAATCATCTTCGTCCTGTTGGCTCCGCCTGCCGACCATACAAGGGCATAAGCCCCGCCCCCTTCCTGTCAATCATCAGCTGAAAAAAGTCACAATAACTGTGATGATTATTTTTCATAAATCCAACTATCCTCTCGGAGCATGCTGGGAGATGTAGTTCCTGGTTCTGCTCCTTCTCTCACAGTAAACAATAAAGTTATAATTTGTATTCTTGAGAGTTTGAACTTAATAAATAGTCCAGAAAAGTGAGTCTGGATCGACCCCCATCACCTCCTGGTCTACATGTGGAACACAGGCGGTCTTACTGTATTCATACTAGTACTTCTGCTCTGGTTTATGCTCTTAGATGCTTGTTTAAAGGAGATGCACTTATGACTTCTGGTGACGAGTAGTTCTCTTGAATACCATGTTGACTACTGTAACGGGTTTGGTAAGGACCCAGGAGCAGTATGACAGACACCACGGATAGTTTGAATCAGAGCTTTATTTTCCTCTGGACACACAACAGGTAGAAGAATCACAGTGAAAAGGCGGCAGGATCTCGTGGTCGGGAACAGAAGGCTGAGTGAATTACCGGGGCAGAAGCAAGGCGGGGTAGTCCAAAGCCGGCAGGGTCGGTAACGGGGAATCAGTCCAAGTGTATGCGCTGGAAGGTCTTGCATGAAAGCGGAGACCGATCTGGCTGTGAGTGTGTGAGACTGGGGTTTAAATAGTGGGTGCAGCAGAGTGAGAGGTGAGAGTGATGGAGTGATGAGCTGATGAGGTGGGTGTGACTAACAGGTGCACTGAATGAGCTGATGAGGAAAGTGAGAGATGGAAAAAAACAGGATAGTAGTGGCAGAGCTGTGACAGATACACTTATTGTAAGTCGCTTTGGATAAAAGCGTCTGCTAAATTACTGTAATGTAATGTAATGTGATGTAATGTGACTAATAAACCAACGACTCAGAAAACTTCACCCTGAGGCCCCTCCACTTCCTGTTCCTCACATTAAATGACTCGAGGCGTCTGATTGGCCGAACAGAAAGCTAACATGCTAATGTTTAGCGTGTCACCGTGTTGTAGCCTACTCATCTAATTACTGGGGATGTTCACGATTAGTTGATTAGTCAATTAAACATTGCTCCATATTATTGTATTAATGTACATTTAAATTACATATTGACATATTCTCACACTGAAACTGGCTTACTAGCTAGCTAGCTGGCTAGCATGTATGCTAGAGACAAAAGCCAGCAACCTAGGGCGCTATGATCATCGACGCTAACGTCAGATAGCTCATTGAATCAAACATGGACTCTTCTTAGACCACAGTCGACACATTTCTAACCTGGACAGAGAAGACTGGGCACTTATTGATCTGAGCTGCACAAAATGCAGCATTGTGTGTATTATAAAATGTATTTTATAATACACACAATATTTGTTGGGACAATGTTTGAGTTAATGGATTAAATTGTATTCAATGTTGACTGTTTTCTGACTTTTTAAGAAACTTTTAGACTACTCAAATAGTCAAATTTACAACTTTGTTTCAACAGAAATTAGTTGTTAGGAGAATTTCATACTACTGATGAGTTTTATATTAGCGTATTAGCTTGCGAACATTAGCTAATTATTAGAAAACAGCTGAAGCCGATGGAAATGTCTTTAGTTCTACAGGGGTTTGTTCATAAACCAAAGTATTGGACACATTAATATGTTGACCTCATGATGAAAAGTCAGAGGATCAATACAGTTATTGAAGTTCATCCCGAGGGGAAGATGAACGGTGAAAATCCATCAATTAGTTGTTTCAGTATGAAAGGGAGTGGAGGACAGACAGACAACAGCCACAGAGACGCGCTGCTAATTTGTAAATGTTTTTATTTCAGTTTTCTTGTTGAACTGTGAATGTCAGTACTTCAGTGTGTAGTTTCAATACCTGACATTTGTAGTAATACTACAGTAATACTACAGTAATACTGCAATGCTACTGCGATCTGTCAGGTTCAATCGTCGTCTCTCCGTTCTGTTTATTATTTAGAGATCGTTGAGACACTCTGGCAGCATGGACTACAGCCTGCAACACAGCAAACATTAAAACAGGCAACTAAGCAACTCAGCAACTATCAGGCATCAAAGTAAAGTTGTGTTCACACCTTGAAGCTCCTCTTCCTCTTCTGCACGTTCTGTTCGGGGTGACAAATAATGATGTAAACCTTTGGTATGTAGAGCATCCCGAGAGAGACGAATGCACTGAGAGACATGGAGACGGTCAGCGTGGCAGTCTGGATGAACATCTGTAGGCAAAAAGAGACATTTAGACCCAAGACCCAGAGAACCTCTTCAATAGCACAATAACCACCAACATGACACAGAGGACCTCTTCAATGACAGAGGAACCACCAACATGACACAGAGGACCTCTTCAATGACACAAGAACCACCAACATGACACAGAGGACCTCTTCAATGACACAAGAACCACCAACATGACACAGAGGACCTCTTCAATGACACAAGAACCACCAACATGACCCAGAGGACCACTTCAATGACACAAGAACCACCAACATGACCCATAGGACCTCTTCAATGACACAAGAACCACCAACATGACCCATAGGACCTCTTCAATGACACAAGAACCACCTACAGGACCCAGAGGACCTCTTCAATGACAGAGGAACCACCAACATGACCCAGAGGACCTCTTCAATGACACAAGAACCACCTACAGGACCCAGAGCACCTCTTCAATGACACAAGAACCACCAACATGACCCAGAGCACCTCTTCAATGACACAAGAACCACCTACAGGACCCAGAGGACCTCTTCAATGACAGAGGAACCACCAACATGACCCAGAGCACCTCTTCAATGACACAAGAACCACCAACATGACCCAGAGGACCTCTTCAATGACACAAGAACCACCAACATAAGATAAGATAAAATAAGATAATCCTTTATTAGTCCCTCAGTGGGGAAACTACAGGATTACAGCAGCATTGCTCACAAGTAATAAAATGAAGATAAAAAATCAAGTAGTATAAATAAACTAAACAGTAAACAGTAATAAAAATATGACAGTAAAGAAGAATACAAAATATATACCAGTATATACAGGCGGAGTAAAAATGTAAAATGTAAGATAATACTTAAACGTATTGGATATTGCACAGGATTGCACAGATTAGATATTGCACCAGGTGAATGAATTAAAGTGTTCAGAAGTGTTCATATTCATGTTCAAGTGAATTAAAGTGTTCAGAGTGTTCAAGTGTTCATGTTCAGTCAAATGTTCGTGTTCATGTTCAAAGTGTTCAAAGTGTTCAGAGTGACCCATGACCCAGAGGACCTCTTCAATGACACAAGAACCACCAACATGACCCAGAGGACCTCTTCAATGACACAAGAACCACCTACAGGACCCAGAGGACCTCTTCAATGACACAAGAACCACCTACAGGACCCAGAGGACCTCTTCAATGACACAAGAACAGTGGCGGCTGGTGGAAGATGTTCTAGGTAGGGCCATCCTATCAATTTCAGCAAACATCCCAGTATGATTTAAGTATCAAACACGCATTATTACTTTGCAGTTAAATATTTAACATTTATTCCAACACGAAAAAAAAGCAGTAAATAACACTTATATAATATAATTGAACATGTTTGTTCCTTGAGATGTCCTATGGACCTTGTTATAGGAGGTAAAGATCAGGAGAAGTAAACATGAAGTGTAATTATGAATACTGATGTTAAATTAAGCTATGATGAGTTTTCTCATGTTTCCTTACCACCTCATCCCTCACTCCCTAACTGTCCGTGCTGGATCTGTCCCCATTGTTTTAAACAGCTAAATAAATTATTAGCATGACGTCATGCAGCTAGCTAACCTGTCTGGTGTTCAGCTAGTACAGAAGCTTCATGTACTGCTTCCCTTTCCCGCTAGTCTGCTGTCTGGTTGTGAGGTCAGGCTGATCTGATATCAAGGAATTAGTAGCTCGGAGATGTAGGCAGGAGGCTTAGTGATGGCATGACTCATAAGTGACTAAAGGAATCTCAAAATCAATCAGAACTTCAGGCTCAACCAGTTACAGCAGGGGTGTCAAACTCATCTTCTCTGGGCCACATCAGCATCACGGTCCTCAAAGGGCCGGTTGTAACTGTAAGACTGTGTAACTAACT
Organism: Lycodopsis pacificus; assembly: GCA_028022725.1. Lineage (NCBI taxonomy): Eukaryota > Metazoa > Chordata > Actinopteri > Perciformes > Zoarcidae > Lycodopsis > Lycodopsis pacificus. The sequence goes on along the minus strand of CM051697.1, from coordinate 85,565 downwards.
TCTCCTGACATATTGTTCAATAACTCTCTGCATTTGATTATTGTTGATTCAAGTGTACAAATATTGTACATGCAGTTATATGAATGAAAAATGATATTTAAACACATTTCTGTTATTAAAACACAAATCACTTTAATTGAGGGTTAAGAAACCCACATGACTCTGTCAAAGATCAAACTATTAAAGAACATAACAAAGACAAATATCAAACACGAGTTATGACATGAACGTTGTTCAAAGGTGTTTGTGTCGCCTCTCTGCATCATCATGTTGCTCCCTGTGGTGGTGCTGTGCTGTGCAGCTGCATCATAGAGTCAGGTGATGAACATGATGGATGCTCTGTGTCCGTGTTGTCTGTGCTTCATCAACACTTCATTAAAACACGAGTAGCTGCTCGTCTCTCAGCTGCTGTGTTGTCAGGTTGCTGCTGGTTCATGAACTCGTCTGCGATGGTGTTTCTTCACACACTGACGTGTTTAAAGTCTGTATCTGCCGGAGTTCTGCTCACATCCTTCAGCCTGCACTGGGCTGGAGCTGTGTGAATATATTCTGCTGTGGTTGCATTCTGCCTTTTAATTCTTGGACAGTTTGGTGTTTTTCTTGAGGCTAAATTTAGCTCCGTGTTTGGTGTAAAAATGCCGACGTGAATCGTATCCTTCATCACCGACACGCCTCATAACACAGAAGACAGACCGTTGTTCTCCTTGAAGCACAAACATGTGTTCTCTTTCACATCTTTCATTACATTTTTTTCGCTCTGCATCAATTTTTCTCTTCGTGGACATTTTGGGATTATTTGTCGATCTTTTTCAATCGTTGGAAAACCTTTTTTCGGGCTGTTGCCTCTCCGGTCCACCTGTTGTGATCGTTTTAATGTCGGTACACAGACAACATGCTATCTCATAATTTCAACTTTCTATCTCATCATTTCAACCATGGGGATACTTTTATTTTCAAGTCTAACTTTTAATAATTTTTGCCTGCCTCTAGGGGGTGCGCGAGAGGAAACATCTAATGGTGGTGTAATGGTGTAATAATTAATATTAAATATAATTTTAAAAAATGCACTTCAGCTCCTGCCGCCAGACTGTCTTTTACGTACACACTAGCTAGCCTAGCTTGTGCAGCTAACGTCAGCTAACTTCATTCATTCAGCAACATTCATGCAAATATGATAAACGGGGAAACTGTCAGGTGGGACATCTGAAGCTATCAGTCATAAAAGAGGAGAGACACGCACTACGGGCTTCATATCTGGTCACAGAATAGCAAGAAAGGGGCTACCGCACACAATCACCCAAGACGTGAGCTCACCAGCTGCCAGAGAGATGGTGGAATGTATGATTGGAGAGAGAGAAGCAAACAAGTTGGACGTGATCCCGCGTCCAACAACACTGTGTCGCCGCGTTCTCTCATTGGTCCGATGTTTATGCGGCTATAAATGGGCTCTGTTGCTTTTTTTGTTTTTTAAAGGTGTGTGGGGGGGGGATTGGGGGTGCGTGAACCCGGTCGGGATGTAGAAGAGGGTGTGTGGCCTAAAAAGTTTGGGAACCGCTGCTATAAGCTGTCACCTTGGTCTTCTTGGAGATTCTCTCTTCTTGAGCTTTGTTCGGCTCATTTATCACTTTTCCCACCGAAACCGTATCTTCCACACATCCACAGGACGCCGCTGACCTTCCTGACATCCACATTTTATCTGTTTTTGCAAATTAACTTAGGTTTTAGTAAATAAATCCATTCATTTGAGACATTTTTGCAGCCTGTTACTTGCCGTGGCCCCTTGAACCGGTCATGGATCCTGGTTTTACCTGGTCCTGGTCTGGTTTAGGTCTTACCTTCTCCGTCGACTTGGCGGTACCAAAGAAGATCGGTACAAAGGCCAGCCAGATGATGCAGGTGGTGTACATGGTGAATCCAATCGGCTTTGCCTCGTTAAACGTCTCTGGAACACCACGACTCTTCACTGCGTACACCGTACACGTTACCTAGCAACAAGAATGACACAGGTTACCTAGCAACAAATATATACATATAATATATATGCTAACTGTCAAGACCAATGTGAAATTAGAAGAGAGGTTCACGCAAATCAAAAGCATGAAAACAGATGAGCTGCTCGGTCTGAAATCAGTATGAGAGCTGCTCTTCAACACCAGATCATCAATCATAGATCAATCACAGATCAAAGAAGGATCAAAACTGGACACATATGTTACCATGAGTACGATACTGTAGCTGAGGCAACAGATGATTGACAGGTCAGACATGTCACATTTCAGGATGCCTCGGGCCAGATCAGGGTTCGGTGGGCGGAGCTCCTCGTAGTCGATGATGGTGTGAGGAGGGACGACGCCAAACCACACAAACACCCCGAGGACCTGAAACACAAAGACACACAAAGGTAAACCTGAATCATGTCACAAGCTGCTGAAACAGAAACAGGCAGCGGTTTGATACCCGTGTTCTCACCTGGACGGAGATGAGGATGAAGGTGATGATGAGCTGGGAGGTGGGGCTGATGAATTTGGGTGGGGTCACCGACCTCTTGCCCTGTTCGAAGATGCGGTAGATGCGGTTGGTTTTGGTCAACATGGCAGAGTAGGTGATGGCCATGCCGAGGCCCAGCAGGAGGCGGCGGAACGCACAAGCCACCACACCTGGCTCAGCGATCATCAGGAAGGTGATCAGGTAGATTAGGAAGATACCTGCAGAGAGGGAGACAGGTAGGGTCACCCTCAATGCTGAGTATCATTAGGACATTTTGATCATGGAGTAATTCTGGTTGGTCCTATATTAACTCTGCCGTAGTCAACTCCTACAGGACATAATGAAGCATTAAGACCCTTCAGAAATCTGATGTGTCACACGGGGAGTGATGCACTTGTTCATTAAAAATGAAAAGAAATAATAAAAAAAAATGTGTGAAGGAAGGAGTCGGAAGGCTGATTACTAATTCCATCAAAAACGAGCTTGCAGCCTGGTAGCTGCCCACTGACATTGAAGCCTAGATCACCTTCACCACCACACATGCCTCCAGGATCGGAGGAGAGACGGGGTTCTTAACCAGCCCCTGACAATCACCTCACCTCTCCTCTGCACCTCAACCATGGCCACACCTCTTTGGTCTCCACAACAACCCTAAGCCAATGCAACTGGGCCAGACCAGGCTCTCCCTGGTTCCTCCCCCAGTGGAGCGACAGCATTTTGTCTCATCCTGCCTAGTAAAAAGAAGGCCGCATCAGTAACCAGGAGGTTCTAGTGAGCCGAGCCCTAGATCCACAATTATCCTTCTGTCCCTTGCTCCGCTCTTAGTTTCCATGACTTTGTACACATAATCCAGACATCAACCTGTCCTCAGGGACTATTTTGTGCTGGAACTGACTCACATCCTGTGTGAATGTGTCCGACTCATTGTAAATCATATCCTGTTTGGATTCCTGTTGTAGCACAAAGCTCACTGTGACATTACACTGTGTTTAACAGACCAGTTTAGCGGCCCACAGTCCAGCACACAACTGACCCACAAACAGTAAAGACTGATTAGACAACTGAGAATCCTCTGATGACTCTTAGTCTCCGGAAGGCTTCTTCTTTGTGGACAGACTCTCTGTACCTGCATTATTTACCAGGGCCTAATGACACCATTATCAAAAAGAGACACCATCTTCCATCTCTTCAGCATTGTTTATCCTTATTTAACCAGAAAGGTTTTATTAACACATTAAAAAAAACATTAAACACAACAACAGAGATAACACATACAGGAATAAGAGGCTAAAATAATCAAGGCAAACAATGGCACTTCTTATAAGCAACAATATTGTTCAAAGTAGTTTTAAACATGTGAAGAGAAGGTTCCAGGTTAAGTATCTGTTAAGCCTTGCAGCTCATTCTAATTTTGCAGGTGAAGAAAGGAATAGGTCATTAAACCAGTTATGTTTAGGTGATTGGGACCATCAGGAGGACTTTCTCTTAAGATCTAGAGTGATAGTCAGGAGTCCATAAAGTGGATATGTACTTTGATAATTTACATATATAAACTATTTATATAAGTTACATTGATGGCTACAAAAGCTTGCACCAGTTACAATTTATCACAAGGCAAGCTGATACAAGTCTTATTTATCAGATTGATCCCAGTTTGTAAATGAAAATGATGACTCGTCGATAAGCATCAACATTAGTCATGGAGTTCCACAAGGTTCTGTCCTTGGACCAATTTTATTCACCGTATATCTGCTTCCTTTAGGCAATATTATCAGAAAACACTCTATAAACTTTCATTGTTATGCAGATTATACTCAATTATATATATTGATCAAACCAGATGAAACCCACCAGCTCGCTAAACTTCAAGCATGTCTTAAGGACATAAAAGCCTGGATGAGCTGCAACTTCCTAATGTTAAACTCAGACTAAACTGGAGTAATTCTACTAGAAATCAATGATCTAATGATATAGTTTAGATGTTATTGCTCTGGCAGAGTTATCTTTGATCAGGATGTCCTCTGTCTCACAGATAAAACAAACTTCAAGGACTGCCTTTTTTCACCTACGTAACATTTCAGAAATTAGCCACATCCTGTCAAAGCTATGCAGAAAGAGTAGTACTTGTCAGTAGTAGTACCTACCTGTCAGTAGTACCTGTCAGTGGTACCTGTCGTTGGTACCTGTCGGTGGTACCTGTCGGTGGTACCTGTCAGTGGTACCTGTCGTTGGTACCCGTCGTTGGTACCCGTCAGTGGTACCCGTCGGTGGTACCCGTCGGTGGTACCCGTCATTGGTACCCGTCGGTGGTACCCGTCATTGGTACCCGTCGGTGGTACCCGTCGGTGGTACCCGTCGTTGGTACCCGTCGTTGGTACCCGTCAGTGGTACCCGTCGTTGGTACCCGTCAGTGGTACCCGTCGTTGGTACCCGTCAGTGGTACCCGTCGTTGGTACCCGTCGTTGGTACCCGTCAGTGGTACCCGTCGGTGGTACCCGTCGGTGGTACCCGTCAGTGGTACCCGTCGGTGATACCTGTCAGTAGTACGTAGCTGAGCTCCCTCCCTGATGCCCTGACAATCGGTGTGTCATTGAAGCGGATGAAGGTGATGACCACAGCACTCGTTGCTAGGATACCGAGCAGGGCAAGAGAGGCGGGCACTAGGGCCCAGGGGGAGTTCCACTCCAGTTTGATGATTGTAGTCGGACGACAGGTGGTTCTGTTTGGGGCGGGGCGCATGTTTGATGGGCAGGTCTCACAGGTAAACTCATCCAACTGGTACTGATACCCATCACAGAGCTGCAGACAGATCAGAGACAGTTATCTTATTACACATCTATATATATATATATATATATATATATATATATATATATATATATATAGAGAGAGAGAGAGAGAGAGAGAGAGAGAGAGAGAGAGAGAGAGAGAGAGAGAGAGAGAGGCCAAAGACACAGAGACAGGTCAGAGGTGCCGACGTCAGACTGTGGATGTGGTCCTCCGTCAGCTACACTGTAGTGTGTTATGATAGATCACAGTCAGCATGAACAGGAGGAATCACAAATAAACTAAAGGAGTCCCGGTGGTCTAAGGTTTAAACCACAAGGTCTCTGGTTCATGTTCAGACATTCGTCCCCTGGTTTTGTGTCCTCTGCCTACTGTTAGCTGATAATAAAGGTATACAATGAAACTAAGATTTGAACCTGATCCTCTGAAACATCTACAGTGCTGTTGATTAATGAGTGAACAGGAACATCTGTTTATAATTCATCACTATTCTAAGATCATATAAATATACTCAGAAGTACTTTAGAATAAATGTCATGTGAATGAGTGGTGGTGGTTTTACCTCACAGTGCCAGCAGCATGGAACTCCTTTCACCATCTTCTTCCTCTCTCCTGGTTTACAGGGAAAACTACAGATGGAGTCTGGAACTGATTTATCTCCTCCTGACCACTGCATCTCGTCCAACTGTACAGAGACGGACGGGCACAGAGACGGACGGGCACAGAGACGGACGGGCACAGAGACCGACAGGTAGAGAGACAGACAGGTAGACAGAGAGAGAGTAAGACCTAAAAACCAAGAGATGCTGCTTTAGTTTTTTTAGTGTTTGATCCAGTCAGCTTCTTACATTGAGTTTCAGGTTATTGGTCCACTGGCCGATGACATGGTAACCAGGATGGCTGTGATTGGTCATCTGGAATTGGAATATGTCATAACGGCCGGGAGCATCTCCGTTCTCATTGAACAAAACACTGGTACCTGCACTTCCTGTAGAACACAAACAGAAAGGGACGGTCACATTCAGAGAGGAAGAGAGCTACCCGTGTTTCTACATGCGTTTCTACATGCGTTTCTACATGCGTTTCTACATGCGTTTCTACCCGTGTTTCTACATGCGTTTCTACCCGTGTTTCTACATGTGTTTCTACCCGTGTTTCTACATGTGTTTCTACCCGTGTTTCTACCCGTGTTTCTACATGTGTTTCGATATGTCTTTCTACATGTCTGTCTACCTGTGTTTCTACATGTTTCTACATGCGTTTCTACATGCGTTTCTACATGTGTTTCTACATGCGTTTCTACATGCGTTTCTACATGTGTTTCTACATGCGTTTCTACATGCGTTTCTACCCGTGTTTCTACATCTCTGTCTACCCGTGTTTCTACATGTGTTTCTACCCGTGTTTCTACCCGTGTTTCTACACGTGTTTCTACCCGTGTTTCTATATGTCTTTCTACATGTCTGTCTACCTGTGTTTCTACATGTGTTTCTACATGCGTTTCTACATGCGGTTCTACATGCGTTTCTTCCCTTGTTTCTACATGTCTGTCTACCCGTGTTTCTACATGTGTTTCTACCCGTGTTTCTACATGTCTGTCTACCTGTGTTTCTACATGTGTTTCTACATGCGTTTCTACATGCGTTTCTACATGCGGTTCTACATGCGTTTCTTCCCTTGTTTCTACATGTCTGTCTACCCGTGTTTCTACATGTGTTTCTACCCGTGTTTCTACATGTCTGTCTACCTGTGTTTCTACATGTGTTTCTACCCGTGTTTCTACATGTCTTTCTACATGTCTGTCTACCTGTGTTTCTACATGTGTTTCTACATGTGTTTCTACATGTGTTTCTACATGCGTTTCTACATGCGTTTCTACATGTGTTTCTACATGTGTTTCTACCCGTGTTTCTACCCGTGTTTCTACATGTGTTTCTACCCGTGTTTCTACATCCGTTTCTACCCGTGTTTCTACATGCGTTTCTACATGCGTTTCTACATGTGTTTCTACATGCGTTTCTACATGCATTTCTACATGCGTTTCTACATGCGTTTCTACCCGTGTTTCTACATGTCTGTCTACCCGTGTTTCTACATGTGTTTCTACCCGTGTTTATACCTGTGTTTCTACATGTGTTTCTATATGTCTTTCTACATGTCTGTCTACCTGTGTTTCTACATGTTTCTACATGCATTTCTACATGCGTTTCTACATGTGTTTCTACATGCGTTTCTACATGCGTTTCTACATGTGTTTCTACATGCGTTTCTACATGCGTTTCTACCCGTGTTTCTACATCTCTGTCTACCCGTGTTTCTACATGTGTTTCTACCCGTGTTTCTACCCGTGTTTCTACATGTGTTTCTACCCGTGTTTCTATATGTCTTTCTACATGTCTGTCTACCTGTGTTTCTACATGTGTTTCTACATGTGTTTCTACATGCGTTTCTACATGTGTTTCTACATGCGTTTTTCATGCGTTTCTACCCGTGTTTCTATATGTCTTTCTACATGTCTGTCTACCTGTGTTTCTACATGTGTTTCTACATGTGTTTCTACATGCGTTTCTACATGCGGTTCTACATGCGTTTCTTCCCGTGTTTCTACATGTCTGTCTACCCGTGTTTCTACATGTGTTTCTACCCGTGTTTCTACATGTCTGTCTACCTGTGTTTCTACATGTGTTTCTACCCGTGTTTCTACATGTCTTTCTACATGTCTGTCTACCTGTGTTTCTACATGTGTTTCTACATGTGTTTCTACATGCGTTTCTACATGTGTTTCTACATGCGTTTTTCATGCGTTTCTACCCGTGTTTCTACATGTGTTTCTACCCGTGTTTCTACCCGTGTTTCTACATGCGTTTCTACCCGTGTTTCTACATCCATTTCTACCCGTGTTTCTACATGCGTTTCTACATGCGTTTCTACATGCGTTTCTACCCGTGTTTCTACATGTCTGTCTACCCGTGTTTCTACATGTCTGTCTACCCGTGTTTCTACATGCGTTTCTACCCGTGTTTCTACCCGTGTTTCTACATGTGTTTCTACCCGTGTCTCTATATGTCTTTCTACATGTCTGTCTACCTGTGTTTCTACATGTGTTTCTACATGCGTTTCTACATGCGTTTCTACATGCGTTTCTTCCCGTGTTTCTACATGTCTGTCTACCCGTGTTTCTACATGTGTTTCTACCCGTGTTTCTACATGTCTGTCTACCTGTGTTTCTACATGTGTTTCTACCCGTGTTTCTACATGTCTTTCTACATGTCTGTCTACCTGTGTTTCTACATGTGTTTCTACATGCGTTTCTACATGTGTTTCTACATGCGTTTCTACATGCGTTTCTACCCGTGTTTCTACATGTGTTTCTACCCGTGTTTCTACCCGTGTTTCTACATGTGTTTCTACCCGTGTTTCTACCCGTGTTTCTACATGTGTTTCTACCCGTGTTTCTACATCCGTTTCTACATGTCTGTCTACCCGTGTTTCTACATCCATTTCTACATGCGTTTCTACATGTGTTTCTACATGCGTTTCTACCCGTGTTTCTACATGTCTGTCTACCCGTGTTTCTACCCGTGTTTCTACATGTCTGTCTACCCGTGTTTCTACATGTGTTTCTCCATGTGTTTCTACATGCGTTTCTACATGTGTTTCTACATGCGTTTCTACCCGTGTTTCTACATGTCTGTCTACCCGTGTTTCTACATGTGTTTCTACATGCGTTTCTACATGCGTTTCTTCCCGTGTTTGTACCCGTGTTTCTACATGTCTGTCTACCCGTGTTTCTACATGTGTTTCTACCCGTGTTTCTACCCGTGTTTCTACATGTCTGTCTACCTGTGTTTCTACACGTGTTTCTACCCGTGTTTCTACATGTGGTTCTACCCGTGTTTCTAGCCGTGTTTCTACATGTGTTTCTACATGCGTTTCTACAAGCGTTTCTAACCGTGTTTCTACATGTCTGTCTACCTGTGTTTCTACCCGTGTTTCTACATGTGGTTCTACCCGTGTTTCTAGCCGTGTTTCTACATGCGTTTCTACATGCGTTTCTACATGTGTTTCTACCCGTGTTTCTACCCGTGTTTCTACATGTGTTTCTACATGCGTTTCTACCCGTGTTTCTACCCGTGTTTCTACATGTCTGTCTACCCGTGTTTCTACATCCGTTTCTACATGCGTTTCTACATGCGTTTCTACCCGTGTTTCTACATGTCTGTCTACCCGTGTTTCTACATGAGTTTCTACCCGTGTTTCTACATGCGTTTCTACATGCGTTTCTACCCGTGTTTCTACATGAGTTTCTACCCGTGTTTCTACATGCGTTTCTACATGCGTTCTACCCGTGTTTCTACCCGTGTTTCTACCCGTGGTTCAACATGTGGTTCTATCTTGGTTTTGTCCTGTGTTTTGTGTCATTTGTTTTTACATCTGCAGTAGCTTTAATATGCTTGGTTATATATTATTATTTGTACAACTTCTTTTTATGAAGATGGATTTTAGTTTGGTTTCATATGTGATGGGAACCATTGTTACGTCCTATGTTGCACTGGGGACATATTTAGTCGGTGCACAGCAACAAGAAGACACGTGAAGCGGGAGAAGTCTTAAAGTTAAAGTTTTAAAGTTAAGTTTGAGTTGAAGTGTTCAGGTGATCATCTTTGAAGATGCATGTGTTTTCAAGTGGACTCATTTTCCCTCTCGGTGTTGACAGACAAATAAATCTGTCATGAACAAGAATTAAGGAGTCGTGTATTTCCTGGAGGGGGTGATCGTAGCGTTACTCCTGTGTTCATTTGTCTATTTAATATTGTTCCCTCTGATGTGAGTAATATTTGAATGGCCCGTGCTCTTCAGTGTGTGGATGAATACGTGTGATAGCTCCGCAGGTTTGTTAATGCATTGTCCGTTCATTACGCAGCTCATATTCATGTATCTGCAGTTAATGTCTTTATCGGTATTGAGCTTCATTTCTACACAAATAATAACCGTAGCTTTTAACGTTTTATCTCTCGTTCTGTGAATAAAGAAAAAGGTGCAGTAAAAATCAAACTGCTGCTGAGACCAGGACACGAACCAGGCAGAGTCAATGAACCTGGTCTTGTGAGACTAGATGAAGCGGTGTCTGAACCTGGAGTTGTGGGACTAGATGAAGCTGTCCCTGAACCTGGTGTTGTGGGACTAGATGAAGCTGTCCCTGAACCTGGTCTTGTGAGACTAGATGAAGCGGTGTCTGAACCTGGAGTTGTGGGACTAGATGAAGCTGTCTCTGAACCTGGAGTTGTGGGACCAGATGAAGCGGTGTCTGAACCTGGTCTTGTGGGACCAGATGAAGCGGTGTCTGAACCTGGAGTTGTGGGACTAGATGAAGCGGTGTCTGAACCTGGTCTTGTGGGACCAGATGAAGCGGTGTCTGAACCTGGTCTTGTGAGACTAGATGAAGCGGTGTCTGAACCTGGTGTTGTGGGACCAGATGAAGCGGTGTCTGAACCTGGTCTTGTGAGACTAGATGAAGCGGTGTCTGAACCTGGTGTTGTGGGACCAGATGAAGCGGTGTCTGAACCTGGTGTTGTGGGACTAGATGAAGCTGTCTCTGAACCTGGTGTTGTGGGACCAGATGAAGCGGTGTCTGAACCTGGTCTTGTGAGACTAGATGAAGCGGTGTCTGAACCTGGTGTTGTGGGACTAGATGAAGCGGTGTCTGAACCTGGTGTTGTGGGACTAGATGAAGCGGTCTCTGAACCTGGTGTTGTGGGACCAGATGAAGCGGTGTCTGAACCTGGTCTTGTGAGACTAGATGAAGCGGTGTCTGAACCTGGTGTTGTGGGACCAGATGAAGCTGTCTCTGAACCTGGTGTTGTGGGACCAGATGAAGCGGTGTCTGAACCTGGTGTGGTGGGACCAGATGAAGCGGTGTCTGAACCTGGTCTTGTGAGACTAGATGAAGCTGTCTCTGAACCTGGTGTTGTGGGACCAGATGAAGCGGTGTCTGAACCTGGTGTTGTGGGACCAGATGAAGCGGTGTCTGAACCTGGTGTGGTGGGACCAGATGAAGCTGTCCCTGAACCTGGTGTTGTGGGACCAGATGAAGCTGTCCCTGAACCTTTTACTTCAGGGGTCAGCATCAGAGTCCCTGTTCAAGTTTATGTCTGATATCTTTGAACTAAATATGGAGAGAGAGAGAGAGAGACAGGTAGTCAGACAGACAGACAGGTTTCAAGGTGTGCAGCTGTGGCTGTTACAGATTACATCTTCTGTCTTCCAGCTGCTGCAGCTTCTCGTCCTTATAAAATATAGATTTGTTGTCGAACAGAATGAAGCTGCTGCAGTTTGTTGTGCTGCTCTGAAAATCTCTGTGAAGACAGTTTCTGTCTGTGATGGTGGATTTTAAACTGTCTGAAGACTCTCAGTCCTCCATATAGTGACTCAGTGTCCACATGTTGGAAAGAGAAGACAGATGTTTAAAAGAAAAGTGAAGGAGGACATTATGTCGAAATAGAAATTTACATTTTCCTCTAGAAAAGTGGTGAGATGCTGCATCTGCTGCTGCTTCTGAAGCCAAAGGTGTTGGTGATTCATGTCTGAAGATACTTGAATCATTTATTCAAGAGATGTGGTTGTGTTTTATTTATGGTGGAGCTGCTCATGCTTGAATATGTTGTGCATATGCTTTCATCTTATTAGAGTCAACAGGCCTCGTCTTACCCAAAAACTGATTAATAACTTTTGTTCAGGGTCACCTTAATAATGTACCATATATATTACACAGTATATATTATATATATATATTGGTGAAAATTAGATGAATTTAGATGAAATATTTGCAGAAAGAAATAAAAATAAGAAATGGCAGAATCATTTTATGTCCCTAATGGACATGGCTTCACTGTTTAGTCCTCTGGGCCAATCAGCCTGAGAAGTCTCCTTCATCACCGCCTTCTTTGTTGACAGACAGACCTTGAGACCAGAACTTTGAACGTGACCCTCAGTCTCATGTCCCAAACATCCCTGTGATGCAAATGAAGTTCCTTTCCCTCCAAACACGGCACCACCAGGTTCTCTAGCAGCTCTCTGAGTGTTGTTACCGTCAGGGGCGGGCTGGCCATCGGGGAGGCCTGGGGATCCCCGACGGGGTTCCCACCTCCATCACTAACCCCCTCGCTCTGAGATCGCCGATCCCGACTATATTCTATGCATCACAGAACACGTTAAATTTACTCTAATACTTAAAGCCAAGAATCGCTGACTGAGATTTATACTCTGCCCCAAAGAGGCGGGTCTATGAAGCAGTTTAGCCAATGATGCTTTAATGCTGATTAAAGATATAAATGAGTGAGATACAATTTAGCCAATCAGCGTCCTCAGATCGATTCAGCTTGGGGCAGAATCGATTCTGCCCCAAGCTGCGCGTTTCCGTCCGGACGAGTCTCTACAGGTCAGCGCGAGCGCTGCTCCTCCAAGAACTTTGGCGGAGAAACTGTACAATCAGACAGCAGACTAGCGGGAAAGGGAAGCAGCACACGAAGTTTCACTACCAGCTGAACACCAGACAGGTTAGCTAGCTGCATGACGTCATGCTAATCACTCATTCAGCTTTAAAACAACGGGACAGATCCAGCACGGACAGGTAGGGAGTGAGAGACATGAAGACATGCTGAGACATGAGATATAGTTATGAATACATCATTATATATATATATATATATATATATATATATATATATATATATTATAGTGAATATTACTATATGATATATATATTATATTATTATTTGATATATATATTATTATATTATTATATGACATATATATATCATTATATTATACAGCATATTATTATATGATTTATATATTATTATATTATACTGAATTCTCTGTGTGGGTGACACAAATCAGATGTCCTGACGTGTTTGTCAAAGTGTTATTTTCTGCTTTTTTCATGTTGGAATAAAAGTTAAATATTTAACTGCAAAGTAGTAATACGTGTTTGATACCTTAATTGTTTTGCATTAAATCATTCTGGGATGTTTGCTGACATTGATGGGATGCGGCTCAGCCCTACAGAGAACATGTTCCACCAGCTCCACTGCGTAGAACCATCTGATACTATCCCAGAGTTCAGCATCTCCATCCAGCTCACGATACCTCGGAGTGTAACAATAGCGAGTTTTATTTTATTCAATGTGCCCATCAGGCAAATTGGTGGATCCAAATGTTGTAAAAAAAAACATATATGATATAATTTCTTTGTAATCATCCAAAATAATGTTAAGTGTGGGTATTTATCCAAGTAGGCCACTGACTGGTGGATACGTGCGATGCACTGAGTGGGCCGTCTGACAGTAAACTCCCGGGCCACTTTTCCCCCCCAGTCCGCCCCTGGTTACCGTTGAAGTTGACGGCTCTGATGTAGTCCAGCAGCAACCGTCCCTCCACAGGGTCCATGTCGCTGCAGATTCCGGGGCTGCTGGGACACAGATCCAGGTGCATGCTGTGCAGAGCGTAAGCGACGGCGTAAACCGCATCAATCACAAACTGAACCTTCCCCTCCTGCTCGTAGGACGAGTCCTGACCGATCCTCTCCTCACCTGCAGCGACACACACAAAGGTCAAAGGGGGGCCTCACCACCAGACTCCGCCCACTCAGGTCTGCCTACCTGTACATTTCCTCCTCTCAGGGTCCGGTTTGATTCCAGGCCGGGTCAGTTTACACCTAAAGTCGTCCTCCCAGAACTCATTAAACCAAATGTTCCTGCGGTTGTTCTCCAGAGAACGAGACATGAAGTACTGATCGAAGCCTGTACAGCACACACACACACACACACACACACACACACACACACACACACACACACACACACACACACACACACACACACAGTCAGGTTCAGTCTCTTTCAGTCCGTCATGTTTTTCTACGGGTATTTTTACCATCTATTGAAGCCCGTTTGGGCAGGATGGTCACAGCTCCCTCAGCCACGTCCTCCAGCTCTGTGATTGGTGAACTTTTTGCTCCCCAGCTGTCCGACCCCACAAACAGGAAGTGACCAGTCAGGTTAGCGTGCTTCGCCGCCTCAAGGACACGCCTACCAGGAAGAGAGGGGAGTCGTCAGAGTAGTCATGTGACTATAATGCAATTATAAAACTTGGTTTGGACTGAATGTGATGATTGTCAGTGTGTGTGTGTGTGTGTGTGTGTGTGTGGGGGTGTGGGTGTGTGTGTTTGGTTTTGTTGTTTTTGTTCTGTTTGTCTCTGCCTTGTAAAACATCTTTGGGCATTGTGAAAAGCGCTATAGAAAGTTGATTTATTGTTATTATTGTTTATATGAACCAGTGTTGTCTGTGTTTGTACTTTATGTCGTCCTCGTTGGCGAAGATGATCACTCCTCTAGCGTTACTCGTCTCCATCAGACGTTTTATGATCTTATCAAACTCTCCGGCTGTCGCCTCACGAGGAATCTTCACCGACTGAGCGATACACACCCCACCTGACAGAGAGACAGACAGGTACATAGAGAGACAGACGGGTTTACTGTGAGACAGACGGGTTTACTGTGAGACAGAGAGACAGACAGGTTTACTGTGAGACAGAGAGACAGACGGGTTTACTGTGAGACAGACGGGTTTACTGTGAGACAGAGAGACAGACGGGTTTACTGTGAGACAGACGGGTTTACTGTGAGACAGAGAGACAGACGGGTTTACTGTGAGACAGAGAGACAGACGGGTTTACTGTGAGACAGACAGGTTTACTGTGAGACAGACGGGTTTACTGTGAGACAGAGAGACAGACGGGTTTACTGTGAGACAGACGGGTTTACTGTGAGACAGAGCGACAGACGGGTTTACTGTGAGACAGACGGGTTTACTGTGAGACAGAGAGACAGACGGGTTTACTGTGAGACAGAGAGACAGACGGGTTTACTGTGAGACAGACGGGTTTACTGTGAGACAGAGAGACAGACGGGTTTACTGTGAGACAGAGAGACAGACGGGTTTACTGTGAGACAGACGGGTTTACTGTGAGACAGAGAGACAGACGGGTTTACTGTGAGACAGAGAGACAGACGGGTTTACTGTGAGACAGAGAGACAGACGGGTTTACTGTGAGACAGAGAGACAGACGGGTTTACTGTGAGACAGACGGGTTTACTGTGAGACAGAGAGACAGACGGGTTTACTGTGAGACAGAGAGACAGACGGGTTTACTGTGAGACAGACAGGTTTACTGTGAGACAGAGAGACAGACGGGTTTACTGTGAGACAGAGAGACAGACGGGTTTACTGTGAGACAGAGAGACAGACGGGTTTACTGTGAGACAGACGGGTTTACTGTGAGACAGAGAGACAGACGGGTTTACTGTGAGACAGACGGGTTTACTGTGAGACAGAGAGACAGACGGGTTTACTGTGAGACAGAGAGACAGACGGGTTTACTGTGAGACAGACAGGTTTACTGTGAGACAGAGAGACAGACGGGTTTACTGTGAGACAGACAGGTTTACTGTGAGACAGAGAGACAGACGGGTTTACTGTGAGTGTTATTTTGTGCCACGATGTAAAATTTTGAAATGTTTTCAAAACAAATAGTTAAACTTTGGCATAAAGACGTCTGTGATGAATTCAATATGTTTCGTCTTTGTTATCGTCAAAATAATTGATACATTATTATCTTTTTACTCCAAAACAAGCCGTATGAGCTCAGGTCAATGAGACCTATCGAAAAATTGACAATATAAGTTAAAAATCTGAATCAGAGTCAGAAACCGTTTATTGCCATCATATGTTGAACATACAAGGAATTTGACACGACGGGAGGTGATAACATTCAACAACAATCAACAACAATCAACAACAATCAACAATGCAAAGTAGAAACTAATTCAATTTACAGAAAATATAAGATGAAGTGAAATATAAATAAAGTGAAATATAAATAAAGTGAAATATAAAATAAAGTGACATATAAATAAAGTGAAATATAAAATAAAGTGAAATATAAAATAAAGTGAAATATAAATAAAGTGAAATATAAAATAAAGTGAAATATAAATAAAGTGAAATATAAATAAAGTGAAATATAAATAAAGTGAAATATAAAATAAAGTGAAATATAAAATAAAGTGAAATATAAAATAAAGTGAAATATAAATAAAGTGAAATATAAAATAAAGTGAAATATAAATAAAGTGAAATATAAATAAAGTGAAATATAAATAAAGTGAAATATAAATAAAGTGAAATATAAATAAAGTGAAATATAAAATAAAGTGAAGTCGAGTGCACAAGCGGAGAGGTAGCAGGACTATAGCCAGTGAGGTGAAGTGGAGGGTAAAGTGTCCATCGTGATGGAGGGATGTGGGGGCGAGTGACCGGGGGGACTTTGTCCTGGGAGGACAGAGTCAGCGGGTCCCGGGCTCTGTTAGTGAGCCCGACTGCCGACGGGAAGAAACTGTTGATGTGTCGTGAGGTCTTGGTCCTGATGGACCTCAACCTCCTGCTGATGGAAGGGGCACCAACAGTTCATGTGCAGGGTGGGAGGGTCAGCTACAAAAACATTTAATATTCACAAGAACTTAAACTGATCATAATAATAAACGTGATCTTCTTTGATTTCTAATCAGCTATAATGGAGCAGGAACACAAAATGAATTAACATGAAACTCTCAACAGGAGGATTACAACATTATCTGAAGAATAGTATCAGAACATGTGACGTGGATTCATGTCGCAGGAATTCCGGGTAAAAAGTGAGTTATTCCAGAAACGTGATATTTTAGTTAGGATTATTCACGGTGACGTATCGGCCTCTCTGGAGATCTGCATGAAGGGTTATGGTGCGTTCACACCAAACGCGGCGCGAATTATTCGCGCGAGTAGATTACACACAAAGTCTATGCACAGACGCGATGAGACTGGAGTGACGCGAATTTGCGATGGCGCGGTGCGATTGATGCGAATTTGCGTCAAAAGCGCAAGTTGACATTTTTCAACTTCTGCAAAATAATCACGTGACGCTGTGGCGCGATAGCCTATCAGCGTTGAGTTGCTCCCCCGTCATCACTGACTTCCTGCCGCTGTTGAATCAGGAAATGAATCGTGTAGCCGTCTGTGTTCACGCAGAGCTCTGATACCTCATATCAACAGAGACCGGACCAACATGTGTACATGTGTGTGTGAACCATACGGTACAAACCATGAACACACGCTGCCGTAGTTACGTCTACGTGACGTTATTGAGTGCTGGTGGAGCTGCTACGATGTTAGCATAGCATAGCACCGATCCATCAGAGCTCCATTGAGAAGACAAGTACAAATCGGCATCATTACGTAGTTATTTCTGAGTCCTTTTTGTCGGTTTATTGCCGTGGAATCACAGCCAATCAGTTTATTTGGTGTTCCTACAGCTGTAGTAAACAGACGTGTGGCTTGCTGGACACAGTGAATACAGCTCGATACAATCCACAGAGCTGCTCTGAACAATGTCATGAACCAGACATGATGGCATTTAGTTTCTCGGGATATCTGTGACTTCCACAACACGTACTAAGCAGAAATAGGTTATTTTTTCCATGGTTAATGGCGGACAGTTGAACGGCTTTAAGGTGATAAGCCCCGCCCCCTCTCCGGCGTGTCCGCCGCGATTCACGCGAATGAACACAAATAGTCCCCGGCGAGACCGGCGGCACGAATGACACGAATACGCGGCGCAAATCATTCCTGTGATTTGGTGTGAACACGGCATTAGGGTTAGGAGTTAAGTTCACATACCAGCCTCTCTGGAGATC
>CM051697.1:7500-62500 GCA_028022725.1 Lycodopsis pacificus | reverse complement strand
TGTATTAAACTTACACAGACTTCCTGCTTACTTTTATTAAAATAATATGTAATACTAAGTTGAGTGAATCCTAAATAGTGGATCAGCATTTGGAGCGTTTTATTTTACATCTGAAATGAGAACAATTCGACATTCGTTGACTGATTAAAACTATAAATAAACACCGTTTGTTTGTATTATGTTTAAAAGGTTTTCATTCAGTGGCGGCTGGTGGAACATGTTCTAGGGCCATCCTATCAATTGCAGCAAACATCCCAGAATGATTTAATGCAAAAAAATTAAAGTATCAAACACGCATTATTACTTTGCAGTTAAATATTTAACATTTATTCCAACACGAAAAAAAGCAGTAAATAACACTTATATAATATAATAGAACATGTTTGTTCCTTGAGATGTCCTATGGACCTTGTTATAGGAGGTAAAGATCAGGAGAAGTAAACATGAAGTGTAATTATGAATACTGATGTTAAATTAAGCTATGATGAGTTTTCACTGTTAATTTACCATCTCAATTAAATGTTGATGTCTCCTTGACCAAGTTAAGATGAGACTGAGGACAATATGTAGAAGAGAAGATGTTCACTTTGTGTCTAATACGTAGCTTGACAGAGTTCTCCATGTGTGTCCTGGTGTTCTCATGTTTCCTTACCTCCTCATCCCTCACTCCCTACCCTGGTGTTCTCATGTGTCCTTACCTCCTCATCCCTCACTCCCTACCCTGGTGTTCTCATGTTTCCTTACCTCC
Source organism: Lycodopsis pacificus (assembly GCA_028022725.1). Classification (NCBI taxonomy): domain Eukaryota; kingdom Metazoa; phylum Chordata; class Actinopteri; order Perciformes; family Zoarcidae; genus Lycodopsis; species Lycodopsis pacificus. The sequence continues at coordinate 61,752 of CM051697.1, read as the reverse complement.
TCATCCCTCACTCCCTACCCTAGTGTTCTCATGTTTCCTTACCTCCTCATTCCTCACTCCCTACCCTGGTGTTCTCATGTGTCCTTACCTCCTCATCCCTCACTCCCTACCCTGGTGTTCTCATGTGTCCTTACCTCCTCATCCCTCACTCCCTACCCTGGTGTTCTCATGTGTCCTTACCTCCTCATCCCTCACTCCCTACCCTGGTGTTCTCATGTTTCCTTACCTCCTCATCCCTCACTCCCTACCCTGGTGTTCTCATGTTTCCTTACCTCCTCATCCCTCACTCCCTACCCTGGTGTTCTCATGTTTCCTTACCTCCTCATCCCTCACTCCCTACCCTGGTGTTCTCATGTGTCCTTACCTCCTCATCCCTCACTCCCTACCCTGGTGTTCTCATGTTTCCTTACCTCCTCATCCCTCACTCCCTACCCTGGTGTTCTCATGTGTCCTTACCTCCTCATCCCTCACTCCCTACCCTGGTGTTCTCATGTGTCCTTACCTCCTCATCCCTCACTCCCTACCCTGGTGTTCTCATGTTTCCTTACCTCCTCATCCCTCACTCCCTACCCTGGTGTTCTCATGTTTCCTTACCTCCTCATCCCTCACTCCCTACCCTGGTGTTCTCATGTGTCCTTACCTCCTCATCCCTCACTCCCTACCCTGGTGTTCTCATGTTTCCTTACCTCCTCATCCCTCACTCCCTACCCTGGTGTTCTCATGTTTCCTTACCTCCTCATCCCTCACTCCCTACCCTGGTGTTCTCATGTTTCCTTACCTCCTCATCCCTCACTCCCTACCCTGGTGTTCTCATGTTTCCTTACCTCCTCATCCCTCACTCCCTACCCTGGTGTTCTCATGTGTCCTTACCTCCTCATCCCTCACTCCCTACCCTGGTGTTCTCATGTTTCCTTACCTCCTCATCCCTCACTCCCTACCCTGGTGTTCTCATGTGTCCTTACCTCCTCATCCCTCACTCCCTACCCTGGTGTTCTCATGTGTCCTTACCTCCTCATCCCTCACTCCCTACCCTGGTGTTCTCATGTGTCCTTACCTCCTCATCCCTCACTCCCTACCCTGGTGTTCTCATGTGTCCTTACCTCCTCATCCCTCACTCCCTACCCTGGTGTTCTCATGTTTCCTTACCTCCTCATCCCTCACTCCCTACCTGTCCGTGCTGGATCTGTCCCGTTGTTTTAAAGGTGAATGAGTGATTAGCATGACGTCATGCAGTTAGCTAACCTGTCTGGTGTTCAGCTGGTAGTGAAGCTTCGCATGTAGTCTGCTGTCTGGTTGTGAGGTCAGGCTGATCTGAGATCAGCTCTTTGGCTGCAGAATCTCCTCAAAGTTCTCCTCTCAGACGGGTCTTGGAGGAGGAGAGCTCGCCTGTAGAGACTTCTCCTGACGAGAACGTGCAGCTGTGGGCCAGATCGTTCTGGCCCCACTCTGAATCTATGTGAGGCGCTGATTGGCTAAATTGTATGTCACTCATTTATATCTTGAATCAGCAATTGGCTAAACTGCTTCATAGACCCGCCTCTTTTGGGCAAAACGATCAGGCCCCCCAGCTGCACGTTCAGAGTGTCTGCACAGACGGAGAGCACGAGCAGGAAAAGCATATATTTTGCGCAGATATCATGTTTTACACACATTACAGGGTACATTCCATAGTTCAACAACACAAATATTGACAATTTGTATAATTTATGATTATTATAATATATATATATTTTTTTTGTGGGGCTCAAGGTGGGGCCATGCCCCATTGCCCTCTATTGACCAGCCGCCACTGTTTTCATTCAATATGTAATTACTGATTTACCTTCAATTTGATTTTGATTGGTGAGTGAAATCACTGGTTTTACTCACTGGTTCAGTTCAGATTCACTCTCTAATCCGGTTTAATTGCCTGATTTTAATCTCCTGGTTCGATTCGTTTCGAAGACAATCGGAGCGGAATTTACCGGATCCTGGTCTGGTCAGTCCGAAACACCAACTCCTCTCTGGCTGCAAGTCTGCTCCGGTAAACCGTCAGGTGAGGAGCTCTGGTTCAGTTCCTGCTGATCCTCGAGTCAGTGGAGGACTGAAGACCTGCAGGTCTGTGTGTGTGTGTGTCTGTGTGTCTAATTAAAACATGCACGTGTGTGTGTGTGTTCTCACTTCTCAGCTGGTCATCAGTCTACATTTAGCTGACAGTGACCTCTGCTGGTTAATGTGAGTCATAACTGTCTCTGTTTGATGTTCACTTTGATCGCACACACACATTCACACTCTCACACTCACACACACACACACACACACACACACACACACACACTCACACTCACACTCTCTCACTCACACACACACTCTCACTCACACACACTCACACTCACTCACTCACACACACTCACTCACACACACTCACTCACTCACTCACACACACTCACTCACACACACTCACACTCACTCACTCACACACACTCTCACTCACACACACTCACACTCACTCACTCACACACACTCACTCACACACACTCTCACTCACACACACACACACACACACACACACACACACACACACACACTCACACTCTCACTCACACACACACTCTCACTCTCACACACACACACACACACACACACTCTCACTCACACACACACACACTCTCACTCACACACACACACTCTCTCACTCACACACACACACACTCTCACTCACACTCACACTCTCTCACACTCACACACACACTCACACACACGCACACACGCACACACGCGCACGCACACACGCGCGCGCGCGCACACACACTCACACACACACACACACTCTCACACTCACACACTCACTCTCTCACTCTCTCAGTCACACACACTCACTCTCTCATTTCACACTCACACACACACACACTCACTCACACACACTCACACACACACACTCTCTCACTCACACACACACACACACACTCTCACTCACACTCACACTCTCTCACACTCACACACACACTCACACACACGCACACACGCGCGCGCGCACACACACACACACACACTCACTCACACTCACTCACACTCACACACACACACACACACTCTCACACTCACACACTCACTCTCTCAGTCACACACACACACACACACACACACACACACACACACACTCACTCACGCTCACACACACACACACACTCTCACACTCACACACTCACTCTCTCAGTCACACACACTCACTCTCTCATTTCACACTCACACACACTCACACTCATTTCGCACACTCTCACTCTCTCTCTCTCATTTCACACTCACTCTCTCACACACACACACACACACTCACAGCGGGTCGTCCTTCATCTGAAGCTGCTCCCGTAGGCTGAACCAATAATGTGTATAAATATATTTCGTGGTCGTGGGACTAGAAAGGTGATAATAATAGTTATATTTACAGTTTGTGTAGCTTCTCATCAGCAAACAGCTGCTGTCTTCAAATGATTTAATCAATAAACATTATCTTGCATTCAGAGATGATGTTTCATGTGGACAGTGTTTGTGTTTGTACACAAACCTCAAACCTGAATATTTAAGAAAGTAAAAGTGAGGTTTTGTCTTTCTGAGAATATCTGTGTGTGCACAATTATTATGCAACTAAATGAAAATGTTCCATCTCTTCTGTTTATTTTCATCTGTTAAAGTGAGAATAAAGAGAATAAACAAACAACTAGCTGGTATCATTAAAGATGAGATGGTGAAGATGGACTCAAAATCAACTCCTAACCTACTCACAGCTCTTAGAAGACACTTTCTTCAAGCAGTGGTACAAGAAAGAGTCGGCATCTTTCAACAAGACCATGATCGTTATGCAGACAATGCTGCATTGCATGCATGCAAGTACTCCACTGCGCGGCCAGTAAAGGCCTTAAAGATGACACGCCCCCTTCCTCGCCCCAACCCTACTGAGAACTTGTGAGCTCTTCTTAAGGAAACCAGTCCAGCTCTCTGAACAGTGTGGGAGGCTGTGAGGCAACACACCCTATGAATGAAGGCGTATTGCTGTTATTGGAAAGAAGAGGGGGGGGGGGGGGGGGCTATGTTAATTCTGAGTTGTTTGTTTATTATTCTCACTTTAACAGATGAAAATAAACAGAAGAGATGGAACATTTTCATTTAGTTACATAATAATTGTGCACACAGATATTCTCCTCAGAAAGACAAAACCTCACTTTTACTTTCTTAAATAATCAGGTTTGAGGTTTAACATTTGTTATTGACCTGTTTACTCACTCTATAATTATAGAATAACAAAAATCAATCCTCAAAAATACAACTTGCCTAATTGTGCACACAGTGTGTATATATATATACATAAATATACACACATAAGTCAATATCACTCTTTATTCTTTTCATACAAACAATAGCGCTTCATGCAATAAAATACATAATAAATGTTATGCGCGTGTATACACACACACACACACACACACACACGACTTAACTCGCTTGTTAAGGCCTTAACTAACTGGTTAACTCGCTCGTTAAGGCCTTAACTAACTGGTTAAGTTGGAAACAGAATTCAGAAGGCTCCGCCCCCTGCTCAGACTGGCCTGTGATTGGTTGGTGAAGATGGGCACGTCATCGCCAGTGCACTACAATCTGCCTCCTGTTTCCATGGAAACAATCTTGTCTAGCAGCCAATGAGCTGTCTCTGTGATGTCACACTGATTGGTTGGAGTTGAAGATCTTGGCTAGCAGTGAGACGTTTGATTGGCTCTTCTGCTGTATGAGGCGGGCCTTGTCCAGGTGCTTCTGGGTAACAGAGTCTTTCTTCTTCTTCTTCTTCATCTGGATCTCTTCCTCCGTCTGACGCTGAGTGAAGTCCCACGTCCTCTCGTCCACCTGACGAAAGACATTGAACAGGTCATGTGACTCTTTAGACATCCTCTGGGATCCATTTCCTGTCTGTTCTCAAACGGTTCTGTTGAGCTGTCTAACATGTATTCTCTTTTTATCTGGAGTACAGATATTAAAGCCCCTTGACTCAATAGAAGTACCTGTATTCCGTCTCTCTGTCTCTTCCTCCTCAGGTTGTCCATGTGAGAGCTCTTATCCACGTTGTTCAGGTAGAAGTTGGTTTCTCTCTTCGCCTGGGACACTTCGGTCCTGAGTCTCTGCTGGAGGACCGTCCGCTCGTAGGCCAGCCGCTCGCTCAGGTGAGTCCACTGGAACCGGTGCAGGTACTACAGAGACAGACAGAGGACAAAGACCTGGTCTCAGTCTGTTCTGGGTCAGAGCTTCAGTCATGGTTCCACTGAAGGTCTCAGAACTCATGAAGACCCAGGGTCAGGGTTAAGATCGGGGTTACGGTTAACTCCGATCTTAAATAAAAGGTAAATAATTCATAATAATAAGGATGCAACCATGACTGTGATGTCACAATATTCCTGTGATGTCATGGGTTACCGGGCAGACTGTACCTTGATGGACCAGAGGTCGGAGGAGAATCGTTGGCGTTTCCTGCTTCCCATCGGCGTGTTGTGGAGAGAAGACACCACCTTCTTGGCCAATCGTTTATCTCTGAACTCCACCCATCCTTCAGTGAAGTCACACCTCCTCAACCCAGACCTCCTCTTCCTCCTCCTCACCTGGCCGTCTGACGATCAATAATCAGGAAATACACAAGATCAATAATCATTGATCAGGAAATATAAAAAGGCAATGAAACCCATCATCTCATCACCTGAGGACAGAGGATACAAGGACAGAGGATACAAGGACAGAGGGAGAGGAAATAGTCGAGATGTTAAAAAGTTTTTTTTGTCTTTTTTAAAAATACGACTCCCAGAGTGCATTTCACTAAACCTGGTCAAACATGTATCTATGGCAGCCTCTCCCTCTCTGATCACATTCAGCAGGGACGAACTTTTCATCATCAGACAATCCAACGGTCAAACTTTTTCATCGAACCGGAAAGTTTTACAGAGCTTTTAGTTGGAGGAGCAGCGGGGACAGCGACGGGGAAGCCAGCATTGACCTGCGTCAGCGGGGATTCAGAACTGCGCTCCCGTCAAGCCAACTGGCGAACGTCCGTTACTGGCCAACAAGATGGATGAGCTGCTGCTCCTCAACAAAGCAAACAGACTTCAGCAGATCCGCCGCCCGGTGCTTCACTGAAAGCCGGCTCGGTGAGCACATCCCAGACAGCGCACTACATCTGCCGGGCTTCCAACTCCTCCGAGCGGACCACTAACGGCGCTGTCGGGGAAACGAGGGGAGGCGGAATCTGCTTCTACATTAACGAAGGTTGGTGTTCAGATGTCACAGTGTTGAAGGAATCATGCAGCCCTCACTTGGAAACCCTTTTCATAGACTGCAAACCGTTTTATTCACCGCGGGAGTTTTCCTCATTCACCCTGGTCGGTGTTTACATCCTCAGGCCTGTTAGTGAGGCTCTCCAACACCTGCTGAGGAGATCACCAACATGCAGCACAAACACCCAGACTCCCTGCTCATTGTTCTCACTCAGCAAAGAACTGCCTAAATACAGACAGCATCTAAATACAGACAGCATCTTAATACAGACAGCATCTAAATACAGACAGCATCTAAATACAGACAGCATCTTAATACAGACAGCATCTTAATACAGACAGCATCTTAATACAGACAGCATCTTAATACAGACAGCATCTTAATACAGACAGCATCTAAATACAGACAGCATCTTAATACAGACAGCGTCTAAATACAGACAGCGTCTTAATACAGACAGCATCTAAATACAGACAGCATATGAAGTGTAGCACCAGGTACAAACACACTGGACCACTGCTGCACTGTAATGAAGGACACATCTCGCTCAGTCCCCTGTGCAGCTCTGGGACTCTGTCACTGTCTGGTTCATCTTCTCCAGACTTACAGGCAGAAACTAAAATCTGCAAAGCCTGAGGTGAAGACTGAGGAGATGGACCAACGAGCTCCAGGCCTGCTCTGCCTGCACTGACTGGAGTGTTTGTGAGGCTGCTGCTACAGACCTGGATGAGCTCACTGACACTGTGACATCATACATCAGTCTTTGTGAGGACATGTGTGAGCCGACTAAAACCTTCTGCACATTCAACAACAATAAACCTGGTTCACTGAGAAACTCAGGCAGCTTCACCGGGCCAAGGAGGAGGTCTACAGGTGGGGACAGGATCCTGTACAACCAGACCAGGAACACACAGACGAGGGAGATCAGTGCAGCTCAGAGGAGCTGCACTGGAAAGCCAACGACCCCTCGTCAGCGTAAAGAGGCCTGGAAGTCCTCACCAACTACAGGAGACCCCCCCCCCCCACACACAATCTCCCAGGACCTGAAGTGGACCCCAACATCAACACCATCAGGAGAAAGGCCCAGCAGAGGTTGTACTTCCTGCTCCAGCTCAGGAAGTTCAACCTGCTGCTGATCCTGTTCTACTTCGCCATCATCCAGTCTGTTCTCTGCTCCTCCATCACTGTGTGGTTTGGATCGGCCACCAAACAGGACAGAACAGACTGCAGCGGACCGTCAGGTCTGCAGAGGATCACTGGTTCCAGCCTGCCCTCCATCCTGGACCTGTTCACCTCCAGAGTCAGGAAACGGGCTGAAAGATCTCTGCAGACCATCACACCCTGGACACAAGCTGTTCAGCTCCTCCCCTCTGGAGGGCGCTACAGACGCTGTACGCCAAGACCACCAGAACCACCAGACACAGGAACAGCTTCTCTCTGCTGTCACTCTGGGTGCTTCTCAAGTCTCTTAATTCTCGTTTCCTCGCTCCTCGCTTGAACCGGAAGTTGTTTCTGCGCCGCCATATTGACGGCCGTCCCAAAGCTCTAATGTAGCTCTGAGGATCGAGGAGGGAGGAGAGAGGAGAGAGGAGGGAGAGAGGAGAGAGGAGGGAGAGAGGAGGGAGGAGGGACTTCTGAGGAGCCATGAGGAGGACCCCCGAGAACAGACTTCCAGGAAGTGTTTTAATGGCCGACACGCCCCCTCATTGTTCATCTGTCCTGTGATTGGACGCTGCAGCCGATCGCACTGATGAGATTTTGTTCAACATGTAAACAGTGAAGACGATCACAGATTAAACTCTAGTTTATATTCGATCAGGTTTCTGATTCAACATCTGGTTTAAATGAATGTTCATTGTAGTCTGAACAACAAAAGGACCACAAACAACTTTCTGCATTTATGAGAAAGATTTTTGTTTTCATGATCTGACGTTTCCCTCAATAACTTTATTATGAATTAAATTAAAGTCAGAGATCTTTTTACATCATTGATCAGTTCATTCAGTCACGTGAGGCTGATCAATCCTGATTGTCGGGTTTGATGAGTTTTATCATTCAAGAGAAACAATAATCATATTCTGGGTTATTTAATAATGACGTCACAGTCACAATTTCAAATCGTACAGAAGCAAATAATTCATCAATAAGACGATCGCATCCCGCTGGTAGAAATGGATCCTGAGCTTCTAAACAGAACACAGAACACAGTTTACCAGACTACAGAGAGAAACACTCTACAGTGATGATCACTGTGTGTCTTTATTAGTTATTAGTTGCTGTTATTAAGTACAGTGATCATGTGAACACACACTAACTTATCTAAAGTCTCTCCAGCTGTTAAAGATGACTGACAGCTGATCAGCTGTGATCAGCTGATCCTCCGTCATCAGAAACAGACGTCGCTTCACGTGACGCTTCAGAGGAAAGGACGTCTCATGTCTCCTAAAACATATTTCCTCGTTCCTCTCTCCTCGCATGGTTTCCTCCATGCATCCCTGGTGGGAGGGACTAGGACGCAAGGAAAGGACCCAAGTGAGGGAAACGAGGATGCAGTTAAGAGACTTGAGAAGCACCCTCTGATGAACAGTTGATCAGTCAAACTGCACTAATACCTCTGTTTGCACTAATCTCCTGAATCCGTTGTCATTGTTGTTTATATTCTTTGATATATATTTATATTGTACATCGTAGTTCAATGTTAAACGTTTATGCTTAGTTTCTCTGTTCTACTTTGTTGTCTTAAATGTCCTGGTTTTTATATTTTTCTTGTTTACTCCTATATTCTACTTACTGTTGTCTTTCTATCATCTCCAACCACTCTGCCCATTCTCCTCTGACCTCTGACCTCTGACATCAACGAGACCTTTGGTCCACACACCTGCCGCTCACCGGATATCTTCTCTTTTTAGGCCCGTTCTCTGTGAACCCTACAGATGGTTGTGGGTGATCAGCAGTTTGAAATGCTCAGACCAGCCCGTCTGGCACCAACAACCATGCCACGTAAAAGTCACTTAAATCCCCTTTCTTCCTCATTCTGATGCTCGTCTTCATCACGCCTAGAGGCCTAAAGGCATTGAGACGCTGCCATGTGATTGGTCGATTTGCTATTTGTGTTAACAAGCAATTGAACAGGTGTGCCTAATAAAGTGGCCGGTGAGTGTGAGTGTATATAGATATATATATATATATATATAGATATATATATATATAGAGATATATATATATAGAGATATAGATAGATAGATAGATAGATAGATATACACACACATATATTCAATGTGTATTTGTACCTTCAGGTTGGAGGAAGATGCGGCCGATCTCTCCAAACACCGACAGCAGGTTCCTCAGGTGTTTGGGGCGGAGCCTCGGAGGAATGTGACCCAGGTAAATAATACCTGGAACACACTTCCTGTCTGGAGAGGAAGTGAAGACAACAGCTCTCTGTTTGGTCGTCTTCTTCTTCTTCAGCTCCGCACCATTATCTTCATCTTCTCCACCTCTCTCTGCAGCAGCTCCTTCCTCCTCCTCTATCTGAGCCGTGGTCTCCTCCTCCTCTATCTGAGCTGTAGTCTCCTCCTCTTCCTCTCTTCTCTCCATGACTGATTGATTCCTACAAACAGAAACAGATACTCAGATAAACAGACTGTAGTTGTTTCTCTTTTCTCGTCTTCTGACCGTTCAAAGCTCTTTAACATTTCGTCATTAATCATTCATATTATGTATTAATATCCATTATAACCCGAACATTTCGTCATTAATCATTCATATTATGTATTAATATATATTATAAGGTAACCCTAAAATACGAACATTGTTTATTATCGATCTGTATCATTGTTCACTTTATTGCCAACCGATCAAGATCTGAGATCAGACGGTATAAAGTATAAATATGTAGATATATAAATCAGCTGTTTACTGATGTGTTGATCATCATTTCCGGGTTCCCTTCCTTTCACAATAAAACGTTTATTTTCTTCGTAACAATGAATTTATAAATAAATCTCACCTTCACTTTTAAATGTTCATCAAAACACAAACTGCTCGCTCTCACGTGCAGAACCTCTGTCGCGTCTTGATGACGAAACGCAGCGTCATAATAGGCTCGTTTGAGATTTACTGCGCATGCGTCTCGTCTTATAGGATGAGATCAGATGGCAGCCGCAGAAGGACAAAAAGCTGACGTCAGTTTGGATGTCGCGTTCAAAACGTTAGCTGACAAGCTGGCTATCGTTGGCTAGCTTGTCAGCTACTGGCGTAACGTAACCGGTCCTTTCAACAAACACGTGATGTTATAAGGTTTCAATATTTATATCGGTGATATTAGAGTGAGTTCAACCCCATTATTTTTAACATTTAAGAGTGAATGCTGCCGCTTCACTCGCCGCCATGCTGAATAACAATAAAATCTTCACCGGCACGCAATGCATCTTGGGATATGAGGGGCCGCTCCTCCGAATGAAACGAAGGCTGCATCTGAATAAATATAATAATAATGACAAAATAGTCTTTTAAATAGGACGGCCTCGTCACAACCGATGGATTGGGTCATAACATAAGGGTTAGGGTTATCTTAACATAACTAACGTGTCTGTTTAGTGGTTTAATAAAAAATATGGCGCAGTAACTGTCTGGATCCACAAGGTGGCAGCAATGCAACATAACCATAGAAGAAGCAGAAGAAGAAGAAACTACGATGAGGTGAAATGCATGCCGGGATACCTGTTTTAGCGGGATCATTTGTAGTGGAAGCTAACGTTAGCTAAAGGATGCAGAGGTCTGTGTTTAGTTTGTCTCTGAGTCCCAGTGTGAAGAGGAAACTGGTCAACGCTGGTTTCCAGTTCACCAACGACCTGCTGCACCTCAAACCAGTTCAACTCAGTAAAGGTAACTTTAACTCTAACAACGATTTAACGTTTTATCTTTCTGGTTTTATCAGGAACATGAAACATGAACGAAACACTGACGTCATTAACACATAAGTAAGAGATCAGATCAGGTCAGAGTTAGTTAGGTTTAACTAACTCAGAGTGGGCTAATTTATTTGGTATCATTACACAAATAATGATGCTTCTCACACATTCACATTTCACTTCATATCACATGTTACTATATATATATAGATAGATAGATATAGCGCCAACTACCATCTTAGTTTACATGTATGCATTGAACACAACTTTATTGCTTTATTCTAGGCAGGACTTTAGCGTTCTGGCCTCTCTGTGAAGAGTAACAGTAGAAAACAACTGAACCTTTAAACTGTTGTTACCTGGGGGAGAAAAATATCTCCTGATTGGTCAGGACAGATCGAAAGATGCACTTTTAATCTAGAGTGACGACTGCTGCTCTACTGGATTTGATGTTGTGTTGCAGAAGCCACTCTGTCCCAGCTGGAGGCGCTGGAGGTGCTGCAGGCTGTGAGGAAGGAGGGAGGAGGAGGCGATGAAGGAGGAGCAGGAGCATCATCCTCTCTGACTGCTCTGGAGCTCCTGCAGAAGGAGGAAGAGTTGAGGAGCATCGTGACGTTTTCTTCTCAGCTGGATGCTGCTCTTGGAGGAGGACTTCCTGTCGGGAAAACAACAGAAATCTGTGGAGCTCCAGGAGTCGGAAAAACACAGCTTTGGTCAGAAGCTCACATTGTAACACACTGGCGCACACTGGCGCACACTGGCACACACTGTCATACACTGTCATACACTGTAGCACACTGTCACACACTGTAGCACACTGTCATACACTGTCGCACACTGTCGCACACTGTCGCACACTGTCGCACACTGTCATACACTGTAGCACACTGTCGCACACTGTCATACACTGTAGCACACTGTCACACACTGTCACACACTGTAGCACACTGTCGCACACTGTCATACACTGTAGCACACTGTAGCACACTGTCGCACACTGTCGCACACTGTCGCACACTGTCGCACACTGTCATACACTGTCATACACTGTAGCACACTGTCGCACACTGTCGCACACTGTAGCACACACTGTCACACACTGTCACACACTGTCATACACTGTCGCACACTGTCACACAGTGAAGTAGGTAGACCTGCACATTGTTGGTAGTTTTGAATGTTTTGTCTGCAGCTGATCAATACAGTTATTGATGATATCATCTCTTAGCCTGCAGCTAGCGGTGGACGTTCAGGTGCCTCAGTGTTTCGGGGGGATCGGTGGTCAGGTAGTCTACATCGACACAGAGGGCAGCTTCTTGCTTCAGAGAGTCGTCGATATCGCCGCCGCCGCCGTCCAACACTGCTCCTTATTGGTCGAAGACGATGAGCAACGAGTCGCCATGACGACCTTTACCGTGGAAACCATCCTGTCCAACACGTTCCTGGTAATGGTGACAGATCGTCATGGTAACAGACTGTTACATTGTAGCAGATCATCACAGGAATCTCTGATCCTGCTGATCATTGATCCATATTAACAGATACAGGTCTCAGAGTGTCGGTGGTTAGCGCTAGTTGTGAACTGGCCAGCCAGTGTTTCTCAGATTGGAGTGAGACGAGGTGGAAAGGTGATGTCATAATCGCGATTTAGGAGGAAAACAACACAACGTAAACCCCCCCCTCTGTGTTCCAGTTCAGTTCACGCGGTCACTCATTAACGTTAAACCGGAACACCGGCGCATCTGGTTGCAGGTTGTTGTTTTTTAACTCGAAGTAGAATGAGGATGATTTTGTGGTCAGGATAAGTGAGCTGTGAGTGGAGCTGGGCCTGGATAACAGTGGAGGTCTAAACGGACGTGAGTTCAGCTTCCTGCTGTCACAGTGTTTTAAACACATTGATATTCAGGGGATGCTAAATGCAGCCTCTGCTCCAAGGAGATGAAGTACAGCAACAAGGGCTCACATGCCACTCATCACACTGTTCACTGTGATGACCACAGCCAGTGGACCAACAGTACCACGGTGCTCCCAAGAACCCTGAAATAATGAGAGGGTTGAGGTGCCTGTACCTTCATTTCAGCGGGTTGTTAATGCAGAGGTGTGTATTAGGGGTGTCACGGATCACAAACCTCACGGTTCGGTTCGGATCACGGTTCAGGAGTCACGGATCACGGATCATTTTTCGGATCAACAAAGAAAAGGGGAGGAGCCAAATATAACTTTGCTTTCCATTTATTAATTAAAGAACCTCAAGAACACTTAAAGCAAAGAACTTTGGCCTATAGTCTTACATGAAAACAAAAATATTGAATATGTCCAATTTGAAACAAAATGAAATAAATAAATAAAAATAAAACATTCAAGAATACTCAATTCTGATATCCTCGTCCTTTCATCAATACTGAAAGAAAGAAACAGCCAGTGAGCTAGCTTCCACTGTTTACACTGAACTGAACTGCTCGGCAACAGCTTGGGTCTGTGTTTACTTCCTGTCAGGTGATGTCATTCAAATACACAATAATGTTACATTACTGTGACATTACTTTCACAAAGATGAGAATATCTCCATCGTCTGGGGAGAGGGTCGACCTTTCTGTGGTGACTGGAATATTATTGGGCCTGTCGAGCTTCACTCTGATGCTTCTGTCAGCACCTGAACCAGGTGTGTGTGTGTGTGTGACTCTCACAGAGGGGGCGTGTCTACAGCACCTGAACCAGGTGTGTGTGTGTGTGAGACTCACAGAGGGGGCGTGTCTACAGCGCCGGACTAACAATCACTCCGCCGTGGTGAAAGCGGTCTCTAGTCTTTTCTTTCTCATAGAGGTCTGGAACAGCTTCACACTGAAGTGGGTGCGTGAGTGGATTTCGTAGCGTGGCTCAAGCATTTTAACCAGATTTAGAAATCCTTTGTTTTCTACACCGGAGTGTCCCCGTCGCTGACAGACGGGATGGTGTCTCTTCATGTGTGGACATGCCGATGCTTTGCCGTTGTCGTGTGTCTCTCTTTAAATAACGCCTACATACCGTAACGCTTTGTCCACCGCCCTCATCCGTCATTATACGTTACAGGGAAGACAAAATGTTCCCAAACTTGCGACTTAAATGACGCCGCGGCTTCTCAAGTTCCTCCGCTCGCCATGACTTCACCGTTAAATGCTTCTGACCTGCTCCGTTCACTGAACACACTCCTGCTGTATATCTGTTCACTGACACTGCATTGATACTCGGGGACTTGTTACTTGAAAAGGAACAGCAGCAGTAGAACTTTATTACACACTATGATGATTACGCTGTAAAAAAAATAAAATAAATAAATACTCGATTGATCCGCGGTTCACAAGTGACCCGAACCGTGAGGGCTGATCCGAACGGATCACGGATCGATCCGTGATCCGTGACACCACTAGTGTGTATAGATCACAGCTATTATTTTACTCTTGATTAGTTACCTTAGCCAGAGTAGATTATCATTTTCATTTAAATAATTGAATGCATATTAATTGCAAATAGAAGATAGACTACAAAGCTTTACAGTAACAGTATTACCAGCCGACTGACAGCTGATCCAGCTGTGATCATCAGCACCGTCATCAGAAACAGACGTCGCTTCATAAAACATATTTCCTCGTTTCCTCTCTCCTCGCATGGTTTCCTCCATGCATCCCTGGTGGGAGGGACTAAGATGCAAGGAAAGGACGCAAGTGAGGGAAACGGGGATGCAATTAAGAGACTTGGGATGAACCTACAGACACGCCCCCTCTGTGAGAGTCACACAGACACACACCTGGGGCAGGTGCTGACAGAAGCATCAGAGTGAAGCTAGACAGGCCCAATAGTAACATCACCACAGAAAGGTCGACCCTCTCTCCAGACAATGTAGATATTCTCATCTTATTGAACAATGTTTTAAAGTTGTAGACTATTTCACAGTAATGTAACATTATTGTGTATTTGAATGACATAACCTGACAGGAAGTAAACACAGACTCAAGTTGTTGCCGAGCAGTTCAGTTCAGTGTAAACAGTGGAAGCTAGCTCACTGGCTGTTTCTTTATTTCAGTATTGATCGAAGGACGAGGATATCAACATACCTCATGTTGCACTTAAACTTAACAGACTTGAGGATTCTTGAATGTTTTATTTTTGTTATTTATTTCATTTTTTTTCTTGAAATTGGACATCTTCAATATCTTAGTTTTTATGTAAGACTATATATATAATGGTCTCATGGTGCAGTCCTGTCTCCTAAAAAATACGTTCCCCCAAAACTAAAATGCATTCTCAATTACGTTTGACCACAAACGTATTTTCTCCCCGATTACGTTTGTGTTTGACGTATTAAACACGTTTCTCATCAACATATCTTTGCTGTACTCTCGTCTTTATTATGTTTCTGTGATCTGCCTCGCCTCGACCCGCCACCCACCAGTTGTTGCCCCGCAGTCTGTTCCGAGGGCTGAAGACCTGACGGTCGGTGCCTCGCGGCGGGGCGGCTGGAGACCTCGCGTCCCGGCGCCAACGGGTGAACGCCGCCACTCGGAACCATAAAACCAAGTCCCGGATGTCACCCGGGGGACATTCTGGAGGTATTGTGGCCGGGTGATGTGCCTCGTTGCTGGGGAGGTATGAGCCGAGAGTGGCGGGGTGTTATGGAGGTTTATATTACAACTCGGTGTTCCCGTGCGTGGATGAGCGCATTTCTGCCGGAGGCAGGCGGCGTGTTGTGGTAGTATTCTGACCGCGTAACAGGGAGAAGGAGAGGCGGTGGTGGAGAGGGAACAAGATGTTAAAGAGATGCTGGAATGTATGATTGGAGAGAGAGAAGCAAACAGTTGGACGTGATCCCGCGTCCAACAACAGTGTCGCTGCATCGATGCTTTGTCCGAAGACGTCCTGCTACATTAGTCGGTCGCGTGAAGAAGAGTTTTACTCTCTGCAAGTAGACAAGTCTACAGATGTGGTTAATCTGGCCAATCGTCTGGTGAACGTCCGTTACCTTTCAGAAGGCACGCTGCAGGAAGAGGTTTTATCTTGTAAACAAACGCCACGCGCGAGCAAACTGTTCTCTCATTGGTCCGATTTGTATGAGGCTATAAATAGGCTCTGTTGCTTTTTTTTTTAAGGTGTGTGGGGTGTTCTTGAAGTTCTTTAATTAATAAATGGAGAGCAAAGTTATATTTGTCTCTTTTCTTTGCTGATCCAAACCGTGACTCAAGAACTGTGATGTTTGTGATCCGCTGCACCCTAGTTGGTGTTGGTGGTAGTGGTAGTACTATTATTAATTGACCTAAAAAGATCCTGAAGGCATCGTGACGACGTTATAATTTAAAGTACCGGTAAAACTTTGACACTGTGATGGTTAACGGTCCGTTACACCACTAGTGATGACATCACACATCAGGAGCTTGTAATGATTCTGATTGGCTGTCCCTCTCAGGTGCGTTGCCATGACTATGTTGAGCTGCTGGCAGAGCTCCACCTGCTGCCTGACTTCCTGTCTGACCACCCGAGGGTCCGCCTCCTAGTGATTGACAGTGTGGCGTTTCCGTTCCGTCAGCACTTTGAAGATCTCTCTCAGAGGACACGCCTCCTCAACGGCCTCGCCCAGCAGCTCATCGCCATGGCAACCAGTCACAACATGGCCGTGTTGATGACCAACCAGATGACCACCCGGCTGCGTGGCGGCCAATCGCAGCAGGTCCCTGCCCTCGGGGAGACCTGGGGCCATGCCCCCACCTCCAGGCTCCTCCTACACTGGGCGGGGTCACGGCGGCTGGCTGCCATCTTTAAATCCCCAGATCACACGGGGGCCACCGTCCAATACCAGATCACCTCTGAGGGGTTCAGAGACGTCGACCAATCAGAGCAGACGCACACCGTCCAATCAGCAGCGAGCCAGAGAGACACCAGCCACTGATTGGTCAGAGACCAAAGTTACTGTGACCAACGCGAAAACCATGTGTAATATTTATGAATATTAATAAAGTCAAACACAAACAAACATGACATCCAGTAAAAAAGAGTAAACAACCTGTCTGTCTCTGCTGTCTCTCTCTCTCTCTTCCTGCCTGTCTGTCTCTGCTGTCTGTCTCTGCTGTCTCTCTTCCTGCCTGTCTGTCTCTCTGGTACTCTGACCTCTGTGCTGGACTTCAGGTTTGAATAAACGGGTTTGAAAACACCAACGATAAGAGGCTTTAATTAACGGTACAGTTCAAAACATGTCTCTATGCGGATGATGTCCTGCTGTACCCGGTTGCGATACACAACCATCCTGTCTACTTGAATGTTTACAACAGTTTGGGCACATATCAGGTTTTAAAGTTCATCTATCGGAGACCGAGGCCGTGCCTATTGGAGCTCTGGGCGGCTCTACGCCGCCGAGTGGATTCCCTCTTCACTGGTCACTCAGGGAGAAAACCGACCTCGGAATTCTTTGATTCATTTATTGGTTTATTTGATACGGGACGGAGCACATTAATAAAAACATTTCTGTAAATGTGCCAGAGTTAAAGCCAAAAGGCTATTTTTCATCTGTAGTCCCAAGAGGCAGATGTTACAAAATAAACCTAAAAACAGAAGATAAGATTAAAGTTAAAAGGTTAAACAATATACTTAATGTGTGCACAAACAATGAAAACAGTGAGACTAAAACTCTTACACATCGTATTTAAGTACAAACAAGACATGCAACACAGAGGCTCTCAAAGTCAACACAACGCAAATAAAATAAAGGACGACTATGTTAAAATAGAAACATGGACGAAAGACAGTATTATGCTGTAGTTGTTAGACACTAAAACACATCCACGTCAGAGGCACAAAACATAAAAGCATGCAGAGTATGTGAAATACATGAATCAGTCAGACAGCTAAACAACAATAAAAGACAAGCATGCAGGTAGATGAGGGTCCACCGGCATTTTAAAGAAAGACAGACAGATGGAGGGAAGTTCAACACAGACAGAGAAGCAGTTACATTCTAGTGCTGACAGAGCTGAGTACTACTAACCGTTTCTTTAATTGAGCTTTAGATGACCTGTATGCGTGTAGTTCTAATGGTCACTGGGATGGAGTTCCATTGTAGTGCAGCTTGTACTGACCATGCAGACTGACTGAAAGCAGTTTTCCTGAGTGGCATCATGTGATCCCCTCTTGCTGCTCCTCTTGTGAGCTGATATCCAGTTGTTCTTGTGATCACAAATAGCGGAGGAGAAGCCATGTCTAATCTTATACACCAGACAGACATTCACATATTTAATCATGTTCTCCCAACTGAACAAGTTATATTTTGTTAGTAGAGGGCAATGATGAGAACGAACAGATTTTGAGTGTTGGTTTATACAATGACTAGTGGTTTCAGAGTCGTGGTGCTGGCCTGGACCAGGGTGTGAAACAGTAAGTGATGTGGGAAACAACCATAGAACGCATGTATGTCTGAGCTGCCTCTGTTGACTTGTAGTTTCGTGTGAACCTGCAATTTGATCGATTAAATGTGACCCGGTTACAGACCTTTTCACCTGAGATTTGAATGATAACTTTGAATCAAAAAGTACTCGGAGATACTTGTAGTCATGTACAACCGTAACCTCTCCCCACATACACACACATCAGGCTCTACACCACCAGTTTGTTTTGGTAAGAAACATACACACTGTTTTGGATACGTTTATGAACGGATTTAATAAATGAATCACCTCGTTCATTAACGTCTCGTGTGTGCGTTCAGTACCGGAGCGTGCTGTGACGTCACTCACGGTGCACCGGAGGACGCACCGGAGCAGCAACATGGCTGCAGACTACTGGGAGAATCTGTCAGACTGAACCGAGCCAAAGACAACCCGGGACAGACCGGGGCAACCTTCCCCCAGTGAGTAATGCACACCGTCGAGCTTCGTGTGTTACCGGGAAACGGAGCCGTTAAACCCGCTCCGCCTCCGCTGCTATTTATATCACACTGATCACATTTACTGCAGGACATAGACGGGCCCCATCCTCACACTGATACGGCAGCATCAGGACATAGACGGGCCCCATCCACACACTGATACGGCAGCATCAGGACATAGACGGGCCCCATCCTCACACTGATACGGCAGCATCAGGACATAGACGGGCCCCATCCTCACACTGATACGGCAGCATCAGGACATAGACGGTACCACAGTCTTCATCTTCACTAAATATCAATAGAGAAAGACATCATTCACTGTGATGTTCAGCACAATAAACTAATCCAACAAAGGTTGATCAATTGAACACTTTAGAGGCAGCTGGACTGATGTGAAGTGTTTTGAGTGTGTGCTGGTGAAGATGTTTATCAGTGGACATAAAGCACCTGATAAATGTTCACATGATGTGAAGATACAGAAGAGGCTTTAATTATCATGTTGATTATGTTTAATGTGTCTCTAACCCTGGTCTCTCCTGCCAAGGGCTATTCAAATAATTTACTAAAAGTATATGTGTATGTATATATGTGTATACTGTATATGTGTATATATGTATATACTGCAGTGGCGGCCGTGCATTTTATACCTGGGCCTTCACTGCTGTCCTGCAGCTGAAATACCACCTTATAACCACATGATGGCGCCACAGCTACGTTATTATTCGTTTCTAGGGCTGTAACTATATATTCGTATTAAACCGTTCAGTACAAGGCTTACGAACTGAACAATACGTTTGAATAATACTAGTGCATTTGGAAAATGCAGAAGCTTAAATTGTGGGAAATATAATGTTTTCTGTGCTCACGTAGGAGACAACGGTCTGTGTGACCTCTGAACCGGAACAAAAAACACCACAACAAAAAACAGCTGAGGCACCGCAAGTGTTCTGGAAGGCTACGCTAACTAGCTTAACGGGAAAACAACAGTAGCAACACGCATTCTGCCAAACACTCAAGGGCCATTCAGATATTAGATGTAAAAAAACAAACGCAGTTGACTTAAAGACATACTCCATCCTCCTTTCTTTGTTGACAAAGAGTTTCATCCTGTTAAATCCCAACTCACAAATCCGTTACACTGTTGGCCACTAGTTACACTATTGTGCACAATTGTAACTTTTGTCCACTAGTTACACTATTTTTCACAAACTAAACTGTTGTCCACTAGTTAAACTATTGTCTACTAGTTAAACTGTTGTCCACTAGTTAAACTATTGTCCACTAGTTAAACTATTGTCTACTAGTTAAACTGTTGTCCACTAGTTAAACTATTGTCCACTAGTTAAACTATTGTCTACTAGTTAAACTATTGTCCACTAGTTAAACTATTGTCCACTAGTTAAACTATTGTCTACTAGTTAAACTGTTGTCCATGAATTAAACTATTTTTCACAAATTAAACTTCATTAGGTCCGTTCAAGGTGAGCCAGTCCTGATCAGAATCAATCACAATGCATGATGGGTAGATTTGTGTCTGTCTTCACCCCGACTTGCTCTGACGTCATGAACACGAGGTCAACGATGACCTTACGAGATCGAGGCGGCCCCAGTTTTAGAGCCAGGTGACCCAATGCATGATGGGAAACGGCTGGCTTTCTCCAGATCAAAGAGCTGATTGGCTCTTAGATTTGACAACAAACGCCACGTTTTTGTAGAAAATCCTGTCTTTTTTTAATCTAAAAACATATTTTGTGTGGTTGATGATAATAATAATAATAACAATAATAATAATAATAATAATAGTAAAAGCACAACACACATGGAACATACAGAGAACACAGAGAACAAACTAGGAAGACCCAGGAAACAGATAACACACGGAACACAGAGAACAAAGAGAATACACACAGAGAAAATACTGAAGACATAGAACACACACATAACATGCAGAAAACAGAACACACACGGAACATAGAGATAACCACATAGAACACAAGTGGTTTAAGAGTCAAATCAGCAGTCTCCTAAGCTCTGATCAGAAACCTTCACAAATTCCCTTCTCTTCATCGAGAAGTTCTACACTTTACTGAAAAGATTGTCCAGATGGATTAAAATGGACATTTATCTAAAAGCCAGATCTGTTTGTGTTCTGTAGCTCTGTGGATGTCTTCATTGATGATGATGATCAGTTGAAGACGATCAAGGACACTCCAGGTGTTTCCTCTCTGACCTCATATTCCATATTACCACCCTGTGTTTAGGTGTGGTCTCCAGGCTGGCTGCACCGCCCCCCTCATGGAGAGGATGAGAAAGATCAAACGGCAGCTGTCATTCACCCTGGGGAGAGGAGGGGCCGGGGGAAGGGACAGGACGCTGAGTGACACCATCAACCAGGAAGTGACATCACACAGTGACTCAGGTAACTCACACACACACACATGACGTCTGTTTCTTGCTCCATGTCGAAGGAAATTCTTCTTTTTCTGAAATCCATGAACTGGATCCATCCACTGGATCCATCAACTGGATCTGTCAACTGGATCGGATCCATCAACTGGATCCAGCCCAACTTTGATAGACTTGTAGCTGACTAACAGTGTTTTTCTTCTCAGTCAGTTTCCTGCAACAAAGACGTAAAGCAAAAGTTCAACTGGGACAGTTTCTCTTATAAACGTCCTGGTTTTCACCTGATGACAATCAGTTTTTTAATGACGTCTGTTAGAGAAAGTTGTAGTCTGGAGTGAATTGTGAGATACTGACCCCTAAAGTCTTTTCTTAACCATTTTTCCTTGACTACAATGCATAACCTCATGAAGTCAAGGAAAGGTTTTAGGAGACGAAAGAATCCGACTACGTTTTCACTAAACTAAGTAATTATGGGATGTTGCCAACATCGGCCTGCCTCGGTGGAACTACAAAGATGGTGGACTACAGAAAGGAAACAATCATGTTAGCCCATTAGTTCATATCAGTTCTCCTATTTAAGAAGAGATACTACAACTCCTCTAGTAACAGACTGAAGTACTCAGTGTACTAAGAAGAGATACTATACTGTAGTATTTGTGATGTAGCAGCACAAGTGATCCAGAAGCAGAAGCAGAACCAGCAGGTGTGATGTTGAATCAGGTGGTCTAAGTTCTGATTCTGACCATGAGGTCACCGGTTTGATTCCTGAACCAGTGATGTGTGATGTTTACAGTGACATCACAGTGACATCAAGTGACATCACAGACTCCTCCCTCTGATCTGATTAGTTGGTTGGATTTATGACTTTCATTGGTTATCTGTTGGAACTAAGAATTGATCAGTTCATCAATCTGCTGCTGTGATGACACGTTACTTTATTTATTTATTTATTTGTGTTCTTTTTCGCCACTAAATCATCTCCTCTTAATGTCCTCTTCATCATCCCCTCATCTCCTCTTCATCATACCCCCATCTCCTCTTCATCTTCTCTTCATCATCCCTCTCCTCTTCATCATCCCTTCATCTCCTCTTCATCTCCTCTTCATCATCCTTCCATCTCCTCTTCATCATCATTTATCAGAGGTTGTGTCCCTTCGTGGTTCTTCTGGAGGTTTGAAGGTTCGAGGTTCGTCTTCATCAGTTCAGTCTCTTCTTCAGTCGTACAGCAGCTCGCTGAAGAAACCTGGAGGTCTCGGACGAAGCCTGAGCTCCTACCTGAACCACACGGCTCGACTGGGTACTAGTACTACAAATACATGTACAAATACTGCACTACCTGAACCACACGGCTCGACTGGGTACTAGTACTACAAATACATGTAGAAATACTGCACTACCTGAACCACACGACTCGACTGGGTACTAGTACTACAAATACATGTACAAATACTGCACTACCTGAACCACACGGCTCGACTGGGTAATAGTACTACAAATACATGTAGAAATACTGTACACATTGTGTGTATAATGATGCCTCTCACAGTTTGTTTTAAATCCACTTCATCAGAAACTTTTAAACCAGCAGTGTTTACGGTGCGTTTGTTTTTGAGCCGTAACTTTTTCCATTTACACCTTTCAATTGTAAAACTATGAGTCAACTAATATCTGAAATCAAATGCACTCAATATTTCATAAAAAATTTTCCTCTTGAACACACTCAGGTGTTCTGTGGAGTTATTGTAGTTATTGATGCACCGAGCTCTTTTAGAAACAGATAACAAAGATAGAGAAGTAAAAGCTGGTTACTGAACTCTAGTCACTTTAAACTAGAATGTTATATGTCTCTGTTTATTGTATCTCACCTATTTAACCAACGTTTACACCAATTACTGGAGACACACATTTCTGTACTGCTTTCACATACTGTGTTCATGTTCTCTGTGTTCATGTTTGTGTACTTTCAGAGATCGTCCATGAAGATGTAAAGATGAGTTCAGATGGAGAAAGTGATCCGGCTTCTTCTTCAGTCAACGTTCAGAGTCCAGTTAGAGTGAGACTGAGAAACAAGAAGATCTCAACTGAGGTACACCTGTACGCACACCTGTACACACACAACCCACACTTACTTTGATTGAACAGTAACTTAAAGCAATAGCTAAATAAACTAAATAAAAATACACTCTTGCACATAAAAAAGTCTCTAAACTAAGTTGAAATTGATAAAAGTGATGATATCGTGCACGGTGGTGGTCAAAGGAGCGTCAAGTTCTCTGGAGATGGACTCTTCGCCTTGAGACAGTCAATGCTTGGTTACGATCTTCTCTCTGACCCCCCAGAAGATTCTCTGCTTACTCTGTGTGGTGTGGCTCTCTCAAAGGAAGCTTATCGTATGGCCTTACTCTCCAGTTGTTTTTCTTTCTTCTTCTCAGTGTTTCCCAGATTGTCCACTGTCTCTGTTTTGACTGAGATGCTGCTTTTCTCACCATCGTTCTCTATGCTGATATTGCCTTTTCTGCATTAACAGTCTTTTCAACGCTTGAGTACAGCTTTTACCTGCTGAAGGACTACCTTCCTCCTGCTACAGGAGTTGATCCTGGAATTCAGAAAGTCATCTCAAGTCCTGCTTTATTGCACTTTAATTCTTCCATCAGAGAGGCAGTCCCATATGGGGTCAGATCAGTCTCAATAATCACAAATGCACAGATAAAGATTCACGAATGCGCATACAATTCACAAATGCATTCGATTTACAAATGCACGCAGAACGATTCACAAATACATTCCAATGCACAAATAAATCAGACTAAGTTCAACACAGCTCATGTGCTTGGTCATGGTGCCACAGCACTTAAAAGAATAAACTTCACAATTCTGACCCTTTGCTTTTTATTAACAGCATTTACTTGTACTTTTACTTTCAATACTCATTTAATATCAGAAAATTACTTTTGATATTAAGTACTTTTGTACTTAAGTACAATAAATATCAGATACTTTAAGACTTTTAGGTGACTTTTTACTTTTACTGGAGTAGTTTTCCAGTTGACCGTTAATCGTTCTGCGTGCATTTGTAAATCGAATATATTTGTGTGCATTTGTGATTATTGAGACTGATCTGACCCCATACTCCCATGGCACTTTTGTAATACAGGCAGATGTTTGCAGGAACTGAACATCCTCTCGGTCTTTTCACCTTGAGTTATGTGGACCACAACAATCTGAACTGCGGACTCGGTGGTTTCCTGGCATTCAGCAAAGAGCCGCTGGTCTTGCATTGACTGAGTCTGAGAACGGGACATGGATGTGCCGTGTTTTCCTTGTGTGACCTATATCTGCTGCCAAATCAGGTCTGCTGCCCTGCCTTCTGCTCAGACGTATCAATGGAGTCGTTCTCGAAGAAGTCTAATACCTCTGGAAAATGACACTCTCAAAGATTTCCCGCTCAACATTGGGAGAATGTATTTGCTAAAACGGTCTGAATTTGAGTGTGTTTTCCCTCGTTGGAATCAGGACACCTCCTGCATGAGCTTTTTCTTCCATATCACATCTGTGTCCATAAGAAGTTCAGGACTCATAGTCCTGCCTTTAGTTCTGCCTTTGGCCCTGCCTTTAGTTCTGCCTTTAGTTCTGCCTTTAGTTCTGCCTTTAGTCCTGAACTCCGGCTTTAGACCTGAGCTCTGTCTTTAGACCTGAGCTCTGTCTTTAGACCTGAGCTCTGTCTTTAGACCTGAGCTCTGTCTTTAGACTCCGAACTCTGTCTTTAGACTCTGAACTCTGTCTTTAGACTCTGAACTCTGTCTTTAGACTCTGAACTCTGTCTTTAGACTCTGAAGTCTGTCTTTAGACTCCGAACTCTGTCTTTAGACTCTGTCTTTAGTCCTGAACTCTGTCTTTAGACTCTGAACTCTGTCTTTGGACTCTGTTTGGTTCCTGTTGATGTCCCTGACTCCATTAATGTGCTGCTTTTTTGTGTTTTAGGACATTAACAAACGTCTGTCATTACCGGCCGACATTCGCCTTCCAGACGGTTATCTGGAGAAGTTTAATCTGGTTGGTCCAGCTCTGTTTGAGCAGCCAATCAGCAGAAGGCTGCGTAGAGTGTCTCTGGTACGTCTACCTGCTTTTATTGTCCTGTTTCTATTGTATTCTAATATTTGTTGGAATGCTGTTAAGCATTCCAACTATTGTTCTTCGAATCTTTATTCCACTATTTCTTCCGTCCCCCTTTTTTTGAAACGCTTCTTCTCCTTCATATTTTAAGCTACAGAAACCGTTCAACTATCAAAATGTTCAGCTCTTTCAGCAGACGGCTATATCTCTTCATATTTCTAACCTTTAAACTTTTTGAATTATTAAGCTTTTAGCAACTTTTTTTTGAATGGGTTTCTATGGGGAAGCTTTTTACACTACAGACACAATTTTTACAGGATCTGTTCTTCGACTCAGCCTTCCTCTCAATTATTAATATCGGAGCAATAGGAGCTACGGTTATGGGAGTTTTGATGATTTGTTTGAGAGGTGTCTCCCTGTTTTATCTCCATGAAATGGCTTCAGGCACACAGGTGTTCACGATTGAGCCAATTAGTGATGTTTATAAACTCACAGACACACACGCACATACACTCCTCTCCCTCTATCTCGCTGTGTGTCTCTCTCTCATACAGTCATTCAGGTCTTAGGACTCTTTAGAGGTCTTTCCCCCCTCCTCCACCCCCCCCCCCCCCACCCCACACACACACACACATGCCATTTTAAAATAAAAGCCCCACAGAATGAATCCTAACTGAAATGCTTGTGATGAGCCTGTCATTTAATAACCGGTTTGTGTTTATCTAACATTATGATTCTGTCTCCGCTCCCCTTCTCCCCCACACCCCACACCCCATTTCAAAATAAAAGCCCCAGAGAGTGAATTCTAACTGAACAGCTTGTGATGAAGCCTGAAATTTAATAACCTCTGTTTATGTGTCAAACATTATGATTATGTCTCCGCTCCCCCTCCCTCCCTCCCTCACCCACCCAGCCCCACCCTTTCAAAATAAAAGCCCCATGGATTAACTGTATTTAAACAAGCTCAAAATTAGGCTTTTTTGTTCAAAAAATTAATGCTCTAACTACTACTGCTGCTGCTAATATAGTATTACTACTACTGCTACTACTACTTCTACTATAACTTTTGCTGTTGCTACTATTACTACTACTGCTACTGCTACCATCAATATTATTACTACCACTACTGCTATTACTACCACTACTACTATTACTTATACGACAACTGCTACTACTACTGCTATTCATGCTACTAAAAGTAGTAATACTACTACAGCTATTAGTACGACTGCTACTGGTACTACTACTACTGCTACATCTTCTACTGCCATTACTACTACTACTACTACTACTGTGATATTAAATACTACGACCAATACTACAGCTATTACTATGACTACTGATAGTACGTCTTCGACTACTTCTTCTAATTACTAATGCTTCTACTACAACTTCTACTACAAATATCACTAATATGACTACTAGTAGTTATTCTAATGCTGCTAATACTTCTACTAATAATACTTCTACTACAACTACAACTTCTACTACTACTACAAATATCACTAATATGACTACTAGTAGTTATTCTAATGCTACTAATACTTCTACTAATAATACTTCTACTACAACTACAACTTCTACTACTACTACAAATATCACTAATACTACTACTAGTAGTTATTCTAATGCTACTAATACTTCTACTAATAATACTTCTACTACAACTACAACTTCTACTACTACTACAAATATCACTACTACTACTACTAGTAGTTATTCTAATGCTACTAATACTTCTACTAATAATACTTCTACTACAACTTCTACTACTACAAATATCACCACTGATGAATTTTTTTAAGCCACAGAAACTGTTCAAATATCAAAATGTTCAGCTCTTTCAGGAGAGGTGTGATGTGACTTTTCATATTGTAATCTTTAAACTTTTTGAATTATTAAGCTTTTTGCAATTTGTTTTTGAATTGGATATCTATTTTCAGCAATGTTTTTGCGATTAATTTCAGTTTTCAGCATTCCAACGCATTTTCAGCAGGAAATGCTTTTTCTAGTAGTATTTGGTGTCTTCATGCAGATCATATTAACATTATCTTGTCCGTCTGTCTTTGTCTCTGTCTGTCCCTCTGTGTCTGCAGTCAGAGATTGGTTTTGGGAAACTGGAGACGTACATCAAACTAGACAAACTAGGAGAGGTGAGGACTCATGATTGTATGTATTGTGTTGATGTGAGCAGACCAACCTGTCTCTCTCACCTGTTTCTCTCTCTCCCTGTCTTTCTGCAGGGGACATATGCTACAGTGTATAAAGGTCGCAGTAAACTGACCGAGAACCTCGTGGCCTTGAAGGA
This sequence comes from Lycodopsis pacificus, assembly GCA_028022725.1. Taxonomy (NCBI): domain Eukaryota; kingdom Metazoa; phylum Chordata; class Actinopteri; order Perciformes; family Zoarcidae; genus Lycodopsis; species Lycodopsis pacificus. The sequence goes on along the minus strand of CM051697.1, from coordinate 33,839 downwards.
GATTCGATTAGAACATGAAGAAGGAGCTCCATGTACTGCTATCAGAGAAGGTAGTACTCATGTATACTAAAGAAGTAAGACGACACTACAATAATCGACTACAATGCTAGTACTACAGTTAAGCCTACTACCATTACAGTGTATTGTGACACACACCACAGTATATGATTCGATCAGTATCACTTTTAGTACTGATACTGCATTAACTGTGATACAAGCAAGAGACACACTATGACCCCGACTCATTCCTGTCACATGATGGACCACCGAGTCGAATGTTACGATAACGTCACATCACGAGAGCCGTACAGGATGTACCATGGAGGAGTTACTGAACAATGAACTTGGAGGAATTGGACATAAAAGAGAAGAACACAAATATAGTGACAGATCAACTTTACTTAATGCACTTTATTTCATATGCTTATCATCTACATGGAGGTTAAGAGTGATCAGTGACACAAAGGGTACAGTTTGTCATTTATTGTATAATGAAGTTGTGCTTCGTGCATTTTAGTAAAAAAGTGTTCCGTGACACAATGAGAATACAATATGCACTTCATTCTTTCATCTTTCAGTTCAGTGTGTTCTCGGTGAGTGACTATGTGAAATACAAATACCTTTTGAAATCGTTTTGAAGCAATTTGTCTGCTGAGTTAACAATATGTCATGTAGGTATTAGACCAGGGGGGTCAAACTCATCTTCACTCTGGGGCCACATCACATCGTTGTAAATGTAAGACGGTGTAAATGTAACTACTCCTAACATATTTAGTTTAGTTTCCCGGGATATCTGTGACTTCCACAACACGTACTCAGCAGAAATAGAGGTTATTGTTTCCATGGTTAATGGCGGACAGTTGAACGGCTTTCAGGGCCCGCCCCCTCTCCGGCGCATCCAGTGCGAATGAACACAAACAGCCCCGGAGAGCCCGGCGGCGCAAATGGCTCAACTCAACTATTTTATTTTTATACTCAAACATCTCCGCGACTTATTGAGTGGCGTAATAAATGAATCGATAATGAAATTCGTTGGCAACTCTTTTAATAATCGATTTTCATCGATTTTATCGATTCGTTGTTGCAGCGCTACAGACAATTGGAACAGCAGCTTAGTTGATGACATCACCACCTCAGCTGTTCTCATCAGTTTCATCCGTTTGTTTCTGTAAAGTATTTTCACAATCAAACTAAATATGACAACCCTGCTGTTTTCGTTTTCATTTAAAATCAAAAATGATATATTATTATTTACATATATATACATACATACAATTATATATGTATATACATAAATAAATAAATATATGTATGTGGATCAGATCCCGCTAGCAACACTTCACATCTCCGAAATTGTCGGAGCAGATGTTTAAATCGGCTGATTCTTGACAAACCGACCACAGATTTATTTGGTGCTTAAACTAACTTCTCGCCTGAAAACATCCTAAAATTACTTTCTGTGACTTAATAACAGTAGTATTTCGAAAGTTTCAACTTCCAGTTGTGTGATTTCTCCTCCGCCATTGTTTCCTGGTGCAAAATGCATTCTGGGATATTTGGCTGTCCCAAGTACAGACAAGTCACCTCCGATGCATCCCCGGTAAAATGGGCGGAGCCACGTCCGGGCATTAGGACCGTGCTTGGCTTGATGTGAACTTTGAACTGGAACAGTACTTGGGCTGAGACTGATGACTTTTCACAAGTCCACGAGTTCACAAGTACAGAGAAGTACGCATGTTGAGAAAGACACGATCACTTGTTGGAATCCTCTTTATGGGTTGTTGCATCTCCTGTCCACCTGTTGTGATAGTTTTAGTGTCGGCACACAGACAACATGCTGTCTCATCACTTCCACTTTCTATCTCATAATTTCGACCATGGGGATATTTTTATTTTCACATCTAACTTTTAATGTTTGTAAAAAAAATAAAATAAAAATAAAAACTTTAAATTTTTTATTTTTGCTGGCGGATTCACGGGCCACATAAAATGACGTGGCGGGCCAGATCCGGCCCGCGGGCCGTATGTTTGACACCCCTGTATTAGACTATCCAGATGGTACACGGCAAGCTGCATTTAAAATTATAAAAGTATTCCAAGATATTGCAATATGCATTGTATCGTATCGCAATATATCGGCCCAGTATTAATCTGTGCGCATTAATCTGTGCGTAATAATGCGTGCGTAATGAGTGGTGGTCCGTCAGGGCCTTCAAGGCCTTCTCTGCTGGTCTAAACAGAATCACAAAGTTATATCTATTTTATAATTTAATAATTGTTCTTAAATACGCTACATGTATTGTAATATATAAAAAGATTGTTCCCATCATCTCATGTTCTCACTGCACAGCTCCTGTCTTCCTCAGCTGCTCTGCTTCCAGTGCAGCTTGTTTTAAGTAGAGCTTTTATCCAATCAGATCTCACCTCTGTGTCTCTAGGTAGAACAGAGCCCAAGGCCTGCAGACTCTCAAGTGCATCATGTGCACTTTAAGTGAACGGGGACGATATTGTTGATTGTCATAATGTTCAACCAATCAGATCTTTAGTTTGACATGTTGGGCGTATTCTTTGACGTGTCAGAGCTGCTAGCTGGCCTACAAGTACGTCAGCATTAAGTGCAGCTCTGCAGTGAGGTGCAGCATGTGCTGTGAGTCAGTTGTGAAAGTAAAATCATAAGACGGACTTCAATAGAGAAGAATGGGGTGATGGTGGACCCCGCAGCCAGACCAGTTGAGAACCACTGTCCTACATGAGGGCAGAAAACAATATATTTACCTCAATTTAAGCTTCTGCATTTTCCTAATGCACTAGTATTATTCAAACATATTGTTCGGTTCGTAAGCCTCGTACCGAACGGTTTAATACGAATACGTGAATAGTTACAGTCCTAGAAACAAATAATAGCTGTGGCGCCGTCATGTGGTTATAAGGTGGTATTTCAGCTGCAGGACAGCAGTGAAGGCCCAGGTATAAAATGCACGGCCCGCCACTGGTGCCATAATGCGTGCGTAATAATGCGTGCGTAATAATGCGTGCGTAATAATGCGTGCGTAATAATGAGTGCGTAATAATGCGTGCGTAATAATGCGTGCGTAATAATGCGTGCGTAATAATGCGTGCGTAATAATGAGTGCGTAATAATGAGTGCGTAATAATGAGTGCGTAATAATGAGTGCGTAATAATGAGTGCGTAATAATGCGTGCGTAATAATGAGTGCGTCATAATGCGTGCGTAATAATGCGTGCGTAATAATGAGTGCGTAATAATGCGTGCGTAATAATGCGTGCGTAATAATGAGTGCGTCATAATGCGTGCGTAATAATGCGTGCGTAATAATGAGTGCGTAATAATGCGTGCGTAATAATGAGTGCGTAATAATGCGTGCGTAATAATGCGTGCGTAATAATGCGTGCGTAATAATGAGTGCGTAATAATGCGTGCGTAATAATGCGTGCGTAATAATGAGTGCGTCATAATGCGTGCGTAATAATGCGTGCGTAATAATGAGTGCGTAATAATGCGTGCGTAATAATGAGTGCGTAATAATGCGTGCGTAATAATGCGTGCGTAATAATGAGTGCGTAATAATGCGTGCGTAATAATGAGTGCGTCATAATGCGTGCGTAATGATGCGTGCGTAGTAATGAGTGCGTAGTAATGAGTGCGTAGTAATGAGTGCGTCGTAATGCGTGCGTCGTAATGCGTGCGTCGTAATGCGTGCGTAGTAATGCGTGCGCCGTAATGCGTGCGCAGTATTGCGTGCGTATTATTGCGTGCGTATTAATGCGTGCGTATTATTGCGTGCGTAATAATGCGTGCGTAGTATTGCGTGCGTATTATTGTGTGCGTAAAAATGAGTGTGTAATAATTAGGGGTGTAACGGGTCACAAAACTCACGGTTGGGTTGGGTACGATACAGTGGCGCCACGGTTCGGTACGTTTCGGTTCAGTAGAAAACTATCAATGCCAGAGAAATGTACTTGATTTTAAAATATATTTATTCATTACAACTAACATCATGAAGTTATTCTTTGACTTTGAACAATGATGGAACTAAACCTGAGTGACCATCTTCTGGGGAGTCTTCTTAGCAACACATAAGCATCAAAAACAAAAACTGCTCCTTCATGTTATGTAGTATTGTTACTTACAGCTTGCAAAAGAGATTTTTCATCTCAATGGGACTACCTGGTTAAAGAAAAGGTTTTTTTTAATTTCTTTTTTTCTTTTTTTTTTATTCAAACATATTCGGTTCGTCATGCGTACCGAACCGTGAGCCTCGTACCGAACGGTTCAATATGAATACGCGTACCGTTACACCCCTGGTAATAATGCATGCGTATTAATGTGTGTATTGTATTTTTATTTTGTAATTTATCCAAAATTAAAAAGTAATAAATAAATAGGAGGCCTTTTGTTTGAAACGAACAAAAGTGAAACGAGGATCCCTCAGTAGTGTGTGCGTGAACTGAGAGAACCTTGTCGGCGACGGGCAGACCCGAGCTGCCGCCAGGGTGACCACGGATCCACGGGACTCGTGCCCCGATGTCCGGTCGCCCCCTGTGAGCGCCCCTGGTGCAGCAAGGGACTGCGAGAATGGGGAGAGAGGCAGAGGTTCAGTTCTCTCTCGATATGACTCACTCACCTGGCCACAGGGAGAGTGGCTCCCGCGCACTTCTCCCTAATTTGCCTCGATAGCCTCCGGTTAAGAGAAACTTATACCTGTAGCCAATTGCACCAAATAGTAATAAATCACCAACAAAAGCACAAGCGATAGCTCATTTGCTCTCTTTTCCCAATCGCCAAACATTGATATACTAAATAGTATAATCTGTCACTCGAATAGCTGTCGGTTTTACAAAATCTTTAAAAATTGTATCTCCCTGCTCAGAGCCCAACAGTTATAAAGCTCTTTCAAACTCACGGTCGTGTTTTGGGACCGGCTTGAAGCGGGACTTCCCCGACTCTCTTAACTATAGAAATGGATGTTAGTATGTGTAGGTGTGTGTGCATAAAGTATGCATCAGTCGTGTGCCGTAATGGAGGTCCTTCAACTTACCACAGGGGCTGGGAGATCTGGGAGATCTCCCCCTCAGAGGAGACCTCTTCTCTCTGAGTTGCCAAAATAGACGTAGAAAAAGAGTCTGTCGGAAAAAGTTAAAATGTTACTTATTTATTTCAAAGTATATTATTTTGGTCCAAATACAAAGAAAAATCGATTAACAAAAAGATATAGAACAATCGAAAAATAATTGTAAAAACCCTATACTCAGTGAGCATGCTGTTTTCAAATGTCCGGAGATTTGTAGGAATTTAAGGTTTAACCCCACACAGGTACAGACCTGGTGGACTTCTCCTCAACTACCGCCTCGATCCTTTAAAATCGAGAATATTTATACTCTCACAACACCGGGGGAAAGTTCCAAACCCCCCCCCCCCCCCCCCCCCTTTCTTGCTGCCTCTGTGGTAATCCCCCTTAAATTTAGTCATACATTGATGAACATATTGTTCTCGAACACAATGACATTTACTGGTACTCAGGACGTATGACACACCTTGCTCACTGGTTCATAATAATATTCAGATACATATACATCAGCGTATGTTCCAACAGGTTACAGGGATACAGGATAATATAAACCATACATGATATAAAACATAAGATTAATACCAGGGTATTCTCATATATGTATGTACCCTTCTGCCTAAATTGCACCTATGTCCTTAAGGGAGCCTTGCCCGTTAAGGGGCAAGAATGCGGACGCGGTCCGATGCCTAAACTAAGGCTGTGGGAGACCCTAACCGAAGCTGAGAGTAAACAAAAGATAATAAGTAAAACATGTGTGTGCAGGTATGTGGTCATCTTTCTAGGCCAAGGGTGAATGTGTTGATAAGCGTCCAGGGCTAAATGCAGAATGCAAACATCTGTGTAAGGCTGTGAAAACATCACGTCACCTTCATCTGTCCCCTTGAAAGTGGGTCACGAAAGTAGGTCATAAACCCAATCACCTGGTCACCTGGACACCTGGACAGCCCCTTCAAGCCCCGCGAATGTGAGTGTGTGTGTGTTATCTTATCTGCACGTCTGTGCAGGCGCCATCATACATGAGACACAGAGCCCTGTGTCTCCCTCGGTTGCATTTTTGTTTTTCTAAATTTTTTATTTGTTGTTTTGCTGAGCAGCAGTACGGTGCTTGTTAACACCTAATAACCAGGGCATTCCGTGTAGAGGGCATTCACAATTTCGCAAAACACTCCAACATGTCTAACAGTATTAATGTGTGTGTTCTCCCTCAGTGTCTCTCTTGAAGGATCTGAAACATGCCAACATCGTCACGCTTCATGACATCATCCACACACAGAAGTCCCTCACACTGGTGTTTGAGTATCTGGTGAGACGCACACGCACACACACTCACACACACCTTTTTATTTGGTGTATTGAGCCTTTAATCCTGTTTCTTGTGTGTTTCAGGACAAAGATCTGAAACAGTATCTGGACGACTGTGGAAACATCATCAATGTTCACAACGTCAAAGTGAGAAAACTTTGAATGTACCTGTCTGTACTACTGCTGTTTGTATATAGTTTACAAATGACACAATACTGACTGACATGGTATCAATGATGCTGATATGAGTTTTATGTGTGTTTGGATCTGCTAGAAGCAGGTTTGGTTATTAACAAATATTGCAGATAATTGTTTTATGAGTAGTAATAATAATAATCTTTATTTATATAGCGCATATCATACAGGCTATGTAGCTCAAAGACCATCCTTTTACAGATAAAATAAATAAAAGTTGTAGGAAGAAAGCATGCATTTTGCACTTAGATTTTAAGTTTAATTTAATAAATGTCAACAGGAAAACATTTTACATTTAAAATGACAAAAAAATAAGAAATAAAAAATCAATAAAAAAAATGTTTAGACACAAACCTGTTTGAATACATAAACGATTATTGAGAAGACAGATGTGTGACTTTATGGATCGTCAAAGTGCTGTTAAAAAAGAAAAACCTAGCGAAATAGATATGTTTTTAAATGATGCTTGCAAATGTCAACAGAGGTTTGCCTCTGATATCTTTGGGTAGGCTGTTTCATAGTTTGGGAGCATAAGTATTAAGTGACTAGTTTTTTAAGCCTCTGCTTGAAAATTGCATACCCATACTAAAAAGAGTATATCTCTGCAACCACAACGTCTATTTGAATCATTTTGGTGTTATAATAAAGGTAACACTTGTGAGATTTGTTCAGATGTGTAAATATCAGTATATATGTTACTGGTTAAGAGTAAATGAAGATGGGACACAGCACAAATTGAAACGTTTCAGGTTTGCCTTTACAGGATTATTATTTCTTTGGAATGATGCAGCTGCAGGTCTAAAACATCTTCCAAATCATAGCACAATATGTGAACGGTCTCTGCAAAGTTTGACTCTGATGAAGTGAAGTAGAACAAAATTAGAGAGGTTTTAGTACAGACAGTTCAGGCAAGGATTTTCCCATCTACCAAACTATATATTTCACTTGTATATCACTAATGGTGTTCAATACATCCAAATACAGCAGTTTTGACTTTATTTTCAAAGCCAGATTCCTCTGAGTCCTCTCTCTGTCTCTCTGCGTACTGGAGTACATAGGGCTCTATCTCAGCAACCCATTGGTCGATTTCAGTGACTGACACCTCATTTGAAGCGTTAGAGCCAATAGAATTTATCTATACCGACCAAAATGAGATTGACAGCACTGTTAGCCAATCAGAATCAGCAGCCCTTGACCCAAATTTATTTGATCTTAAACTGTTTAAAACTCTACCTGTGATTCTTTGTATTGGTTTTTGTGTCCTCAGCGTTTTCATTTCCATTTTTGTATCCATGTTATGCAAGTCTACCAGTAACTTGCCCCCAGTCAGTGTACTGCTGTTTGTCTCCTCAGCTCTTCCTTTTCCAGTTGTTGCGAGGTTTGTCGTATTGTCATCGGAGGAAGGTTCTCCACAGAGACCTGAAACCCCAAAACCTGCTGATCAACGAGCGAGGAGAGCTCAAACTAGCAGACTTTGGTGAGTGCACTGCTTCTGTTTACTGCTGGTGTTAGCAGACACTTTAACATAGACAGTGTGTGTGTAAACACAGATGTTAATTAAAATTTGTATTTAGATAATTTTAGAAAAATAATCGACGTGTTTCATTTATATTTGCAAAAGTGATTTATAAATATCTTCAATGTAAAATATCAGTACTTTCATTTTTACTGGAAAAAAATAACAATTACAGATATCTCCAGATGAATTTCTTTTTTTTAAAGATCCAGTTTTTTCATTTGTCCGACAAATTTCGACTGACTGGCCCATACCTTCTGACTGACTGGCCCATAGTTACAGACTGACTGGCCCATAGTTACCGACTGACTGGGCCCATACCTACTGACAGCTGGTCACTACGATTACTTTGAGCAGCATGCCAGCATGAATCAAATATAATAAATAATTTGTTTCAATATAATTCCTCCATTTACCATAGTGGTCTGAATAAGTTGCTAATTTTGTTGCTTGTTACTTAAAACATTTAAGTCACTAAATCTACACTGATTACTATATTAAATTACATTATTTTTACATTACAGTCATTCAGCAGACGCTTTTATCCAAAGCAACTTACAATTCACAGTCCATCACATTTCTACACCGTAGGCACAACTACAGGAGCAATTTTGGGGTTCAGTGTCTCGCTCAAGGACACATCGACATGCGACTAGCAGAGCCGGAGCCGGGGATTGAACCGCCGACCCTCTGATTGAAAGACAGCCCTGCTATCCACTTAGCCACAGTCGCCCAAGATGTATCAGCCATGCTACCATATTAATCATTGATAAATGAATTATCCTCCCTATCAAGTTAATTAGGGCAGTGTGATTCAGTGAAAGTTGCATGCCGGAGAAAAATGATTCGGAAACGCTGTCAGATTTGATTCATGATTTTTAATCAGGATGAAAAACTCTTACAGCATGCTACTCAGCTGGCATCTTGCATGTTCAACATTTCTTTCTGTGATTTGCGGCGGTATTGTTTGTAGCAGTTCTGGAGATCACGGTAATATGTGTGCGTTCAAGTATGGACCATCAGTGGAGAAAGTTCTACTGTTTACTGGTGACCTCCTTCACTTCTGAATCTCTGGAACAAAGGGTAATGCGCCGAAAGAGCTACACCAAGGCTGCTAGCTGGCATCCCAGGGAAACTGAAACAACAAGTTAAGTAGAAATTGAGCAGGAATGCCAGCAACCATCACCTGGGAATGGAGACTACAAACAGGCGGGATGGAGAGTGAGGGAGGCGGGTGGAATTAGGAGGAGACTGCAGCAACGGATATCAAGACCAGCACTACCTGCTATGATATATATCCATACAACAGATTGTAAGCTGTTGAACAAGGAATGGAAATACACTGGACAAATGTTACATGAACCTCACCAATGACTATCAATCCAGGAGCCAATCACCAATATCCAACTTTGACCACACTGTGGTTGTTACGGCTGTTTGTGTTCCCTGTGCTCTTGGCCCCTCTCCGTATACTTGGGCCTTCAGTGCTGTCCTACTACAGTTGAACCACCTAATAACCTCACTATGACGCAGCATAACGGGATGCTTTGTCATTAACGGATAATACATATAGTCAAAATCAATGTAATTAACACAATGACAAGAACAAACTCAGAAGAACCAGTCATATAAATATATGACTGGTAGAATAACATAAAACCCAAATAAAACTACACCTCTGCACATTCCAGCAAAACTGCAGCGCTAAAACGCATTCATCCACACATTGAAGAGCACCATTCAAATATTATTCACATCAGAGGGAACAATATTAACCATATCATAAAAACGACACCATAGCCAAATGACCACAGTAGTAGCTCTACTGCAGATGTAAAACAAAAGCACTTCACTTACCAAAGCTGCTGTTCACTTAAAGACAAAGTCCATCCTCGTTTCTTTGAGTACAAAGAGTTTAATACCGCGGTTGTACAGAACATCGGTTCAGTTCCAGTAAGAGGTCCTTCTTGATTCATGGACACCAGTGATGACAGTCGAGCCTCCCCAGTTGTATTTCTTGAATACGTTTTAATGCGTTTGAGGGCTGAAAATGTCCGCTCGACAGAGGCAGTAGATATTGGGATTGTCACCGCCAAACATGTCACGCTAGCCCACTGACCAATCAAGACGCACATTAATGCTGACGTACTTGTAGGCCAGCTAGAAGGCTCTGGCATGTCAAAGAATACGCCAAACATGTCAAACTAAACATCTGATTGGTTGACTATGACAATCAACAATATCGTCTCCATTCACTTATACTGCAAATGGATTCACTTTTTTTTACCTAGAGACAGCATGGGGCAAAATGTGAAAATATTTTTGAATATATGTAGTGTATTTATGAAAAATAATTAAATTATAAAATGGCTATAATTTTGGGATTCTGTCTCGGCCAGCAGAGAAGGCCTTGCGACGGCCCACCACTGCTACTAGTAACCCGGCCCAGGTGTGCTGCATTGCTCAACCAGGTGCACCTGGCCTGTAAAGGAAGTGCTTAAAAGCTCCTGTGCCAGCAGCAGAAGGGTGATGTCTCTGGTGTGGGCAATGCGGTTCTTGCTGCCTCTCAGCCTAGGATTTTGTATTGTCTTGTTTGTATATTTTCGTGTTAATAAATCCCATGGATTTGATTGTGTGTCTTTTGTGGATGATATGGGGATAAGTGGGGGAGTGTTGTTCGCACCATAGGACTGCCCTACAGTGGGGCCTAACAGAGACACAAACAAGGACACTTTTTGAGCTGCAAAGAAAAGAAGGAACCGAGAGGGAAACTCAAGGAGGCAAAGGATGCACCACGAGACACCTTGAGTATTCAAGGCGGGCAACCCTCCAGAAATGGGGGAGACAATGAAAAACATGACAGGTATGCCAAGTAAACACCATAAGTGACGAATGATGGGTTGGCCACTGCAAATTAACCCAAGGCCTTTTTCATCATATTGAAACCAGTGGGAGTTAGGGTTAGATGCAGAGAGGTACTGGAGTCAGTAACTGTGGGGTCTGAAGTGTCAGTGGGTGAAAACCATCTTTCAACACCTCAATGCACTCAAGTCCAGCTGCCCTGACAACATCAGCACCTCTATTCTACACTGAGGAGCTAGTGACACACACACACACACACTGTCCTCACACATCAGCCTTTCTAAGAAACCATGTCCCATGGAGTGCAAAGACTCTCGACCTGTGGTGAATTCTGTATCCTTTCTGAATTCATTATAATAAAGCCAGACATACTGCTCTCCAAAATTCATTAGTTAGAGATTGACCCTTTTCTCATCTTTTGGTACTGCTCCTCCCTCATCAACAGGCTGGTTAGAAGTGTACTCTTTCGCTCACTCTCCAGAGCTGCGAGGTGGTGATACTGGCCTGCTAATTTCCCCAAAATGGAAACACTCTCTTGTCTCTGTTCCTCAGTTCTTCTCGTCCTCTTTCGAATTTCATGCTGTGACTGTCACTCATCCAGTCAAGCTCAAGTTCTCCCACAACTTCCCTTCTCCGTTCTCTACACTGGCTCCCTGTAAGAGCTCACATCCAGCTTAAGACTCTGGTGCTAGCCTACAGTGCAGTAAAAGGAACAGCTCCTTCCTATCTCCAGGCCACTTTGCTCTGCTGCCTCGGGGCGATCGGTCGCCCCGTCGCTCAGAGGTCCCTGCGGCCGATCGACCCGGTCGCGTCTGTTTCCTGTCCTGACCCCTCAGTGGTGGAATGAACTCCCCACTGACCTCAGGACAGCAGAGTCGCTGCCCATCTTTCATCAGGCTGAAGACTCACCTCTTCAAGAAGCACTACCCTGAAGACTCACCTCTTCAAGAAGCACGACCTGAAGACTCACCTCTTCAAGAAGTACTACCTGAAGACTCACCTCTTCAAGAAGCACTACCCTGAGCCTTCCACTCACCACTTACTATGTTCATACTAGTTTGTTATATTTATTGTGTTCATACTAGTTTGTTTCTGTACTTCTGCTCTGTTTTATGCTCTTAGATGCTCGTTTAAAGGAGATGCACTTATGATTTCTGGTGACTAGTAGTTCCCTTGAATACCGATGTTGAATACACTTATTGTAAGTCGCTTTGGATAAAAGTCTGCTAAATGACTATAATATATTGTAATGTAATAAAGACACCCTCTACCCACAGACATCCTCTACCTACAGACAAACCTACAGATTACATCTACTTTTGCTTCAGTTGAGGATGAATGAACTTATAGTAAATTACTTTGGAGCCGCAAAAGCTATTTGATATCACAGCTTATAAAGTTTTATATATACCGTAGTTATATTATATATACAAAACCTATAGTTTGTTGTATTTATGAAAATATAGAACAAGAATAAAGACAATTCTTGACATTTTATTGCAATTTTACCTGTTATAACAATATCAAACTCTTATGAAGAGCTCAGTTTGCTGCAGCAGCTGAGAAATCTCTCTTTGTCGCTCATCTCCAGCGTGACACTTTTCAGCAAATGCTGTGTGCTTGTTCTGGAAGCATACAGGTAAGTCAGCATCATTGGCAGTGAAAGCAAATGACGACGTCCACGCAGAATTAAACTCTATTTTCCTCCGTGACTTTTCTTTTTTTGGATTTATCCATTGATAGTTTACAGAGGGCGGGGGTCTGAACATCATGATCAGTCACCTGCAGGGAAAAGCGCTTGACAGGGGCAGCGGATTTAACTGCCTGTGGGAATAATTAACATATAAGATTCTGTTCATTCTTGCTTATAAATTATATTATCTCTGAACACATTTCTCTTTTTTAGAGAGTCATGTGAGATAACTTCTTCGATCAGCGCAATTTCCCTGCTCTTTTTTCTATTTCCTCGTCTCAGCCCCGTGTCACGTGTGTGTAAACCTTGCTCGAGTCTGGAAACTTGTCAGAATACCCATATTTGATTGGCTGAGCTGCATCACGTGATGTGATTGGCAATGCATTGTTCGGTGTGTTTCCTGCGTCGCCGAACAAGTGCCGTAACGGCTGAATAAGAGGCGCTGGTTAAAGTTTAAACTCGGTGCCCAATATGTATAATTCCGAATTGTCTACCGGTTTTTAGTTTCTGGGTCCGGATCCGGTGCGCCAGTTGGGGACCTCAGGGAGCCGCAACAGAGAGGCTAAAGAGCCGCATGCGACTCACGAGCCGCAGGTTGCCGACCCCTGGACTAAGGTGTCTTCATGATAAGTTATATCATGTTGTGATGTTGCTGAAGTGATGTAAACACAGTGATGATGACACTAGGGCGTTGTGTGTGTTTTAGGTCTCGCACGAGCAAAATCAATCCCAACCAAGACGTACTCTAATGAGGTGGTGACGCTCTGGTACCGACCGCCAGACATCCTGTTGGGCAGCACTAACTACTCCACTCACATCGACATGTGGTCAGTACTATCACTCTATTGTAGTTTGTTTGATCCCCATGAAGTAGCTATTCTTCCTGGGGTCCACACAGTTTACATGGGGAAAATATACAAATACAAGTTTTCTCTTTACATTACATTTCAGTCATTTAGCAGACGCCTTTATCCAAAGTGACTTACAATTCAGATTCTATCACATTCATACACGTAGGCACAGCTATGGGAGCAATTATGGGGTTAAGTGTCTTGCTCAAGTACACATCGACAAGCGACTAGCGGAGCCGGGGATCGAACCGCCGATCCTATGATTGAAGGACGGCTCTGATCTCCACTTAGCCACAGTCGCCACCCCTTTGTATCATAAGACACTAACATAACACATAGTAATGCACTTCTACTCTAAATAAAAAATAGAAATTGAAACTATTTGAATTACCGTTAGTGAATCTACCATGATCTAAGAGATAAATACCATCATTTATTATTGAATGTCCATGGAACCCTTACACACCCAAGAATGGTTATTAATTTTAAGTTATATATAAGTATACTTTATAGATGTCTGTGTCTTTGTGAAGCACTTGGGTTACCACATACAAGCATAGAGGGAACTTAGAGAGAAGACGTTTGAAATAAATTTAAACCCAGGAACTTTGATCAAACACAATCAAAAGCCAGACAATAAAAGAGGGTCTTAACGGGCATCTTAAAAACAGACTCAGCCAGTCTATTCCAGAGCCAGGAAGCTGCTACAGAAAAAGCCCTGTCTCCAGCCAACATATCTAGTACCATTGGCGTAGCAGTGAAGAGATGAAAGCAGATTGCATAATTCTTCCCATTGGGAGAATGTAAAGACAGAAGACAAGTTGGCTCAAATCCGAACCCTGCGGAGTCCCACATGTAAAGACAGAAGAGAAGGGGTCCTAAAACTGAACCCTGCGGAGTCCTACATGTAAAGACAGAAGAGAAGGGGTCCTAAAACTGAACCCTGTGGAGTCCCACATGTAAAGACAGAAGAGAAGGGGTCCTAAAACTGAACCCTGTGGAGTCCCACAGGGTTCAGTTTTAGATCCACTTCACATGTAAAGACGGAAGAGAAGTGGGCCTAAAGCTTCTGTCCATCCTGATAGATGGATCCCTCTTCTGTTGCTCTCTAAGGTTTCTTCCTTTTTCTTCTCCCTGTTAAATGTTTTTTGGTGGGAGTTTTTCCTGTTCCGATGTGAGGGTCAAAGGACAGAGGATGTCTCATGTGTACAGATTGTAAAGCCCTCTGAGGCAAATTTGTGTTTTTGGTCGATACAAAATATATTTAATTGAATTAAAAACTGATCCCGTTGCAATCCCATCAGAAATATTTGCATGTTTGAAGGATGAGCTGCCAATGGAAACAGTGAACCTTCTGTTTGAAATTTAAGAGTAAAAATGCGGAACCAGCTTGTCAAGTGTCTCAGGAGAGTCATTGGTCACTCTTAGCAAAGCTGTCTCGGTACTATGGTGCTCACAGAACCCTGACTAGAATTTCTCAAATATACTGTTTTGTTTCAAAAGGGGCAGAATCTGATTTGAAGAACTTTTCCGAGAACCAAAGATAAGAAACAAAGCTTTAAAATTGACCTAAAACTACTTGGAGTGGCCAGGTTAAGACTAGGCTTCTTAAGGAGTGCCTGAACTATAGCATGCTAAAAACTAGATGGGAATGTACCTGTGGCTAAAGAACTGTTAAAGATTATCAGTAATCTAGGACCATTTGCTTCAAATTACATTTTTAGGAGCCCAGGAAGGACCACAATAGCCAGTGAGGTATCCTCGATAGGGTGTGAGATGTGTAACCTAATGCTGTCGGTTTGATTTGAAGAAATCTTTAAACTCCTCACAGTTGATTAGGGAGTCATTTGCAGTGTCGCCAGCAGTGTGGTTAACTGTGGAGTCTATAGTACGGAACATGATACTGTAGTTGTGACTGCTCTTAATGATGATATCTAAGAAGAATTTAAATGTTGCATCATTTACAGAGGATTGGTACTTGATAACGAGCTCCTTCTATATATTTAATAGGAGACATAAATGTGTCTTTTATCCACTTACACTCTGCTTTCCGGCAGTTCCTTCTAATAGAACTCATTCAGCAGGGGTCTGCACTAGTCTTCCTAGCTCTAATCTTAAGAGGGCTCAGTGGAGTCTAGAATAGAAAGACAGGATTTATGGAAGAGGTCTATTAATTCATCAGTGGGGGGAATTCAATAACAGACTGTGAAATCTGCACTATAGGCATTAGAAAACCAGTATTCGTAATCAGTAGCCAATGTTTTCATGGGACAACAGACAGGAATATAAAAATCGTTTAAAATTAAAGCCTGTCATATCTTGACATGACAACGGATAGGAGCTCAGAAAATTCACAATGAAAGGCTTTGGTGTGGTTTGGATGGATAGATACTGTTGTTGTTAAACATATTGTTCAATTATATTTACTGTTTGTCATCCATAAGCAATGTTATTGACTTTGAATCTTGCTAGTATAATGTTAGCGTTCTGGCTCGCAGCTGAGCCAGAGGCCCCATTGCATAAGTACCTTATGGCATGGGAATAATTGTTCAAAATATTAGCAAATGTAAGGGTTACAGCCAAAATTAAGTGAATTGATTGTGAAAAACCTAAAATGTTCGTTGCAAAAGGCATGGAAACATAAATTTATTATTAATTGAATAATTGTTTTTCTCTAGCAAGTAACCATAAGCGGGATAATGCCCTTCGAGGTGTCCATTATCAGGAATTAACGGACTCGGTGGAGGCAACAGGCAATCATAGATTCTGGCCTCTATGTAGTCCATTAATTCCTGATAATGGACACTTTGAAGGCATAATCCCTTACTTTACTGTAAATGGACCATAATGTACTAAATGAACATCATGCTGTATTGAAGACGTGAAACTAGAGATTGAGACATAAACTCATGTTTACAATGTTTACTAAGGTAATACATCGAGAAGGAGTCTCTCTGTCTGTCTGTCTGTCTGACCTTATGTCTCTTTACCTGTCTGTCTCTCTGTAGGGGTGTTGGTTGTATCTTCTATGAGATGACGACAGGTCGACCTCTGTTTCCTGGTTCCACAGTGGAGGAGGAGCTTCACTTCATCTTCAAACTCTTGGGTGAGGAGCATTCAGCTTCTGTTATTTTCATCTATATAAAGCTGTCTATACTTAATGCATTTTGTGTGTTTGATATATATTGTGTATATTTCTTGTACAGGTACTCCCACAGAGCAGAGCTGGTCTGGTATCAGTTGTAATGACGAATTTGTTGCGCATAACTATCCTCTCTACCGAGCGGAGAGACTGAGTAACCACACTCCCAGGTACACAACTGTCCTACACATTAGTACACAACTGTACTACACATGGCTAACACATAGTTACACTACTGTACTACACATAGGTAACACATAGTTACACAACTGTACTACATAAAGGTGAAGCTGCAGCAATGTTTGTGGGCTGTATGTGAGCAGCAGGCGGTCCAGGGTTGTTGGACATGTTGAGGGGTATCCGTGTAAAAAGGTTCTGGAAGCAGAAACTATGCCATTGAGACCCGTTTGACTGTGTTGGTCTGTGTGTCGTTTAGGCTCAGCACTGAAGGAGTGGAGCTGTTGTCAAAGTTCCTGAAGGTCAGTAAACATGGCAATGTTTTTATTTTATTTTACACTATAATAAGTCATAATGATAATGATGATAATGATAATGATAGTAATACTACTATAGTACTACTGGTACTACTACTAATAATAATGATCAAAAGATTTTTTTTTATTAAAAACATAATTAATGAATATTAGAGCTGGGCAAGTTAACGCGTTATTATCGCGTTAACGCATTGATTAATTGACGCCGACAATTATTTAATAGCGCGTTAACGCATTTTGTTATTTTGAAAGTCCGTGGAGGAAGTCTTCAGCAGACTGCGTTGATGCAGCGTGTGGGAGAAGTAGAGATAAACAAAAGCAAGACAAGCTAACAAATGCTACAGAGAAGTGGATATAAACTGCAGCCGGTTAGTATTGTGGAAGAAGTCGGTCTGAGGAACCGTTCTTAGGATCGCAACGAATGACGGCACGTATGAGCACTATCTGCACCTATATGCTGAAATTCACGGTAAACGCATTCAAACGCACAGATCAGAGCGAAGCACTTTGAAAGTTACGGAAACATTAACGTGAGACAACATCCGGTTTCTTCAGACAAACATCCGGTTTTCAGAATAAGATGCCAACAAAGTCTGAATCATATTCACATTAAGTATGAAACATGCTGCCTGCATCTCGTGAACCAAATGTTATTGCCCTTTAGGTCATATAGCAGCACTTTCAAAATAAAAGTGCACAATACACTACTTTATAATTCATTATTGAACTTTGCCATAACGATGAGATTAATCGCAAAAAATCCATGCGATTAATTGCGATTAAATACTTTAATCGTTGCCCAGCACAAATGAATATATATAAATATCGAGCCGCAAGCTGTGATTCCTGCATTTGTCAATTCAATTTATGCTTTCAGGGTTTGTGTCTGGTACTTCTGTGGACATATCCTTCTGTTGAGTTCAGTCTAAATGGTGTGCTGAGCAACACCCTTTACAAGTTGATTGGTGGATATCTTCACAAGGCAATGAGATATCAAAAAGCTTGATGAAAGTTTTAATTTCGTCCAAAAATGATCCACAGAGAATTCATTACCAATCGGACCTCGGGTTTAGAAGGAGAAGTCAAAAATACTGTTATCGAAGAAAAAAAAATGGTGGCAATTCTATTCAAGCAGACTTAACAAGTTGTTGAAGCACATTTGTAGAGTGAGTGGAGATGGAGGTCTATGGCAAGTTTAGAGCAAATTGGACTTAAGAGTTCTGACTTTTCAAAGCTGTACTTTAAGGGATTTTCTTCCAGACTTATCCTCCCAATTCACATTAAAATCACCCATTAATATCACCTCTTTGTCAAAGTCACATTCCTTTAACATGGAATTAAGCTGATCATGAAATTCACATTTGGACGATGGTGGTCTGTAGAGACAGATAAGGGTAAGAGACATTTGAGATGATAGTGACACTTTCAGACCAATACATTCCAATTTGACATCACTTGACCATCAATCTGGCTGCATTAAGGTGTTCTTTAACGTAAAACATTACTCCTCCTCCTTTACCACTAGATCTAGCTCTTCTAAATATATTGTATCCACGTACATTCAGAGCAACAGAGGGCCAGTTTATATGTAGCCACGTTTCTGAGAGACATAGAAAGTCTAGGTTTGAATCCACAACAAGATGTTTTATTTCATCTGTTGTTTTAATGAAGTTTGTATTTCAACTTTAGTTTGAAGGGAAGAAGAGGATCTCAGCAGCCGAGTCAATGAATCATCGTTATTTCAGTAACCTAGGAAACAGAGTGATGCTGCTTCTCGACAGTAAGTTTAAACACAACTGTTTGTAATCTGTGATGTCACTGTGTGCTGTGACATCACTATGTCACTTAATGTTGTTTCAGCAATGTCCATCTTCAGTCTGCCAGAGATTCAACTGGAAAAAGAAACAATCAGACCAACACTCACCTCTGATCCAGGTAACACACACAGACACACACACACACACACACACACACACACACACACACACACACACACACTGTTTATTCAAACATTGGCCACCCAAAAGAGAAAGAAGTAATTGAGTGAAAAACACAAAGTGAGCCGATAACACAATATCTGTTCTGGAGCTTTTGATCATATCACAAAGTTCATTCTTGACAATCTACAGCTCCATGACAACTAAGCAGCACCATCCATTGAGGAAGATCATGTGATATGACTGAAAGCTCCAGAACAACAGCCGCCTTATGGTGAGATGGTTCTGTTGTTTGTAAGATTAAAAAATAAAGCTTGAATTTCAGAAGACCAGAAAAAATAATTTGTTGTGTTAAATACATTGTTTTTATTGAATAATTTTTTTTTGTCAAGTGAACAGTCCGGCCAAGAGGCGTGGTCTGCTACTCTGACATCATGGTGGAGGCGTGGTCTGCTACTCTGACATCATGGTGGAGGCGTGGTCTGCTACTCTGACATCATGGTGGAGGCGTGGTCTGCTACTCTGACATCATCGTGGAGGCGTGGTCTGCTACTCTGACATCATGGTGGAGGCGTGGTCTGCTACTCTGACATCATGGTGGAGGTGTGGTCTGCTACTCTGACATCATGGTGGAGGCGTGGTCTGCTACTCTGACATCATGGTGGAGGCGTGGTCTGCTACTCTGACATCATGGTAGAGGCGGGACAAAGGGAAACTGAAAGAAGCAGAGGTGATGATGATGATTTTCTTTTCTCTGGAGGAGTAAAATAAGAACAGGAATTAAAACAAAAGAAGAAGAAAACAAAGTAAATACTGAAATGATTGTTAATCAAGAGAAGAGAAGAAAATGTCAGACAGACAGATTAATGCAATAATGGATCACAACAGCCATCTGACCAATCAGTTACCAGCAGGTTGTAACTATCAGCATGAGATTCCCATCAGTACACGAACGGATGAACAGATTAATGACTTACAGGTTATTGAACAGAACAGATGTTGGAATGTAAATTCTGTCTTCCATTTTCAGATTCAACACAAATGCCTGAATACAGGTATCACCTGTGTGTGTAATAACTCGTCAATTATTGGGATTGCACTAAAACTGTATTTGTTTTATTTTAAAAGAAAAACAAAACCATCAGACAAAGTTCATCATCAGTTCAGACAGGAAGTGCTGTTTGGTATTCTGAATATGACTAAAGTTACAGGAAAGAATGTTTCATTTTTTATAGTTTAAAGTCTTAATAGATTACATTTACATTACAGTCATTTACCAGACGCTTTTATCCAAAGCGACTTACAATTCAGATTCTATCACATTCATACACGTAGGCACAGCTACGGGAGACATTTGGGGTTAAGTGTCTTGCACAAGGACACATCGACAAGCGACTAGCGGAGCCGGGGATCGAACCACCAATCCTCTGACTGAAGGACGGCCCTGCTCTCCACTTAGCCACAGTCACCAATAATTGGTTTGGAGCCAGTATAACATTTACAATAACGTTTACAGTACAGTACTACATTTACACTTTAATGTTATTTCTTATAAAACAGACTGAAATCTGCAGAAAAGAATGTTTTATGTTTTATTATAAAACTGTGAAACTGGTTTCTGCTGTTCTGCATGTGTGTCGTACACTCAGACTGTATACTGTAATACACGTAATATATGTAGTAATACTGTAAAAATACAGTGATACTGTAATTATATATACAGGTATACTTTCAGTCTACAGTGAACAGCTGTGAGCTGTTTTCTTGATACAGATCATTTCATTCTAACAGGTTGAATTGTTTTTATTCAGGAATCAGAAGACGATGTGACATCCACTTATCTGAGACTGGGGGCGGGGCTTTAGCCTCGTTTATATGATGCGCGTCGGCTCCGCTGGAGGTTGCTCTGTTTGTTGGTGCACCTCTGAATTTTTGTTACTTGACGATCACGTCACCGTCACTGGCAGCTGTGGTGGAAATCACGTCTTCATTTGTTACATGAACTAGTTATTGTCCATGAAAAGAAACTTTAAAGTGTATCATCGAGTCAAATCCTGAAACAGGAAACTCAGTCACCATGAAGAAATAGTTCAAGATAAAAACAAACATTTGTCGTCACATATTTGTCTGGTTTAGAATCAATCTTACTGTATTGAGCTGTGGGGAACCGGGTTAGTTTGTAGTCCACATGGATCCAGATGCCGTTTTCTCTGCGTTGTTTGGGTTGACACACCAAAGTTTTCTGCAATATACTGCATGATGGGATTCTTCCAGATAAGTTCTTTGAATATTCTTCCATCTGCAAAGAAAGCACTGCGACGTATCTTATGCTATAACTGATCTGCATACTTGAAATATCAATGAAAGTATGGAAAATTAATTATATCCTTTTATTATGTACAATTATTACTACATGTATTGTGGATATATTTACTGTGTATAAATATACATTAAAACTCTTTATGAGCAGCATTGGTTGTTTATTTTGTTTACATGACACTGACAGTAAACAGTCACACTGAGCATGAACGTAGAGACATGAGGTATATAGAATATGATACAAAATACAAAACAACTCAACTATGTGAAACGGTTTAGGGTTAGGATTAAATCGTATTCACAAAGATCTCCTCACGTTGTCCAACGACTTCACGGTTGGATAGAGATCTAAGGCAAGGCACGGGCCAGCGCATGTCACTCAATGTCTCATCACATCATGTATTTTGACCCTGTGCAGGAAATCCATGACGGTGTCCTTATTTACATTTTTTAACCCTTTATTAATTTAGATATTAAATTATGCAGCATAGTTTTCAATTTTTTGATCCAGCGTCTTTCTGCGGCCCATCTTTGGGCCCCAGACCACCCCACCCCAGACTCAAGTCCTGAGATCAGTAAGTTGTTTTTGCCATGTCTCCGAAAGTGCACATAAATTTGTTTATTTTTCCAGATGATCAATACAATATATGTGTTGTTTGAGACGTTGTTGGAGTGTGTTTTTGGTCTGTCCAACATATAATTTATTACAAATTGTACACTCTATCCCATACACCAGGTTTGACGAAGCCAAATGAAAGGTCTGCCAAACCGGAGCACCGAGACCCGCGTGTTTATTGGTAATATATTTTATTGATCTAAAATGTGCATTCTTTCTTTGTTGTTTTCCACTGTTTAAGGAGGAATGAACCAACAAATCTTTTAGGTTTGTATTCCTCTTAAAGGCTGACAGGGGCTTGATAATGTTCTAGAGCTTTTTAAATAGCGTTTTGACACAGAAGTTCAGGGTTAGGGTTAGGGTTTAGGGTTAGGTTTAGTTAAGAGCGGGGCCCTCCTAAGAGGGCCACGAGGGGCACTGGCACAAGGGGGCTGTCCTTTAAAAAGGCTTTAATAAAAACCCTGGAGATAAAAAAAACAAAAAACAATTTTATTAAAACCAGCCTGACAGCAGAGCAACCGCCAGCGGGACAGACGGAGAGGAGATGTTAAAAGGGGAAGGGGAGTTTAAAAAGCAGGCAAACTAGGGGACAAGGAAAAAAAAGGCACAATAATTCCCCAACCAATATATAAAAAGGTCTTAATAAAGTTAAAACCCTGATATAAGTTATATAAAAAGATAATTTAACATAAAATAAATATATAAGTGCTTTAAAAGGAATAACCTAAGTAATAAGTGCTAAAAATGTAAAAAGATAATTCAACAGATAATAAATGTATGTACAAAAACCACATCTAAAACTTTAAAAAGATAAATAAATAAATAGATAAGTGCTTTAAAAAATAATTTAAGTGATAAGTGCTTTAAAATATAAAAACATGCAAAAGTGGAAAAATGTGTAAAATGATGCCTAATAACCCTATTCACAGTAAGCCATAAAATCGGGAGTCAATAAAAACAGACTGGGCGTTAATATTTTTCATTCAGCCCGTGAGGGTCTATAGTACCCAGTCTGTGGATCCATTTCCTCTCCGCTGCTTGCCGCTGCCCGCCCCCCCCCCCCCCCCCCCCCCCCCCCCCCCCCCCCCCCCCCCCCCCCCCCCCCCCCCCCTGCCCCCCCCTCCCCCCCCCCCCCCCCACTGCCCGCTGCTCTCCAGGCCCACACTTTGGAGACCATGTGAGCCATGGAGTTTAAAATGTGCATATAGGACGCTCGTGCCATTCCCACTGTTGATCATATAAAAATGCTGCTTAATCCTGAAGTGTAGCTCATTCTTTGTCTCCCCCACGTACAGTTTGTGGCAGGCCCCGCATCTAAGAGCATAAACCACATTTGAGGCTGTGGGTGGTAGGGCCTGCCCCAGGTTAAAACCGAGTCTGCTCTGGGGGTTAAAAACGTGGGGGAGACGCATAAAACCGATCTCCGAACCTCGAAGCGCCTCCCTCCTGGTCTCTTTTTTGTTTAGGTCAGTGTGGACCAGGATGTCTTTAAGATTTTTATTTCTACGAAAGGCGGAGATCACACGGCTGTCCTCCAGGGCGGCACAGTGTTCCCTCGCCCCCTGAAAATTGTTCTTAATACTCTTGAGGAGGTTGTGGGTAGCCTCTGAAAAGGTTAAAATCAAGGGGACGAGGGACTGGGCAGGCGGTGGTGGGGTGTCGGTGCCGCCTCTGAAGGTGTCGGCGACCTCCGCCTTAATCGTTCTCAGGAAGCGCTTCGAGTAACCCCTGAGTCTCAATGCGCCAAAAAGGGTGCTGGTTGCCTCCTCCACATGGCCCGGGAGGGTACAGATCCTGTGGAACCGGATCAGCTGAGACTTGATGAGACCTCTGTAGGTGTGTTTGGGGTGGTAACTGGATTTATGGAGGAGGGCGTGGCGGTCCGTTTCCTTAAAATGAACTTTCGTGGCCAGGGTTTTGTTCTGGTCGCTGGATTCTTGGAAGAAAACCCTGGTGTCCAGGAACTCGACCGAAAGGTGTTGAAGGTTATGTTTGAGTTTTATTTTCGGGTGATGTGAATTTAAAGTGTCCAAAAATGTGTGGAAGTGCTGTTCAGTGTGGTCCCAGAGGCCGAAGATGTCATCCAGGTACCGGAAGTAGAGGAGGGGTTTGTGTTTGAGTTTGAGAAAAGCCGTTCTCTCCCAATGGGCCAGGTAGATGTTAGCATACGCCGGAGAGTATTTCCGGCCCATAGCACACCCGCACAACTGGAGATAGTGTTTATTGTTAAATGTGAAGTCGTTCCGAGTCAGGGTGATGTTGAGGAGTTGGATTATTTCTTGATCAGGTCTATCTGGGTTGGGGTATTTATTAAAAATGTCTTGAATGGCAATGAGGCCCAGTGGAGTTTCAATATTGGTGTACAGAGATTCAATGTCAATAGTGAAAAGAAAGGTATGACCGGGTACCTGGAGGTTTTTAATTTTATTGATGAAGTGATAAGTGTCCTGAAGATAACCGGGGTGAAGTTGTGAAAGCGGATTAATAAAGTGGTCAATATATTCTGTGATGTTGTAGGACTCGGAGCCGCAATCGCTGACTATAGGGCGGCCGACCGGAACCACAGAAGGGACCGTCCAAGTCGCAGGAGGCTTGTGTATCTTGGGGAGCAGGTAGAAGAGGCGAGGCCTGGGCTCATCAGGACCGTCCAGGTATTGTTTTTGTTTGGAATTGATGTATTGATTGTCATGTAGGCTATGTGTAATGTTCCTAATGAGCTGTTGTGTTTCTAGCTGTAATGATTGCGTGAGTGGTGCATAATATGTGTTGTTATTTAATTGTCTATCTGCTTCTAATATGTAATTATGTCTGTCCTGTAAAACAATTTGGCCCCCTTTGTCGGCTGGTTTGATGACTATGTGTTTGCTATTACCCAATGTTTTAAGAATGTGTTTGTGTTGCTGACTAATGTTAGACTGCGTGTGTGCAAGGGGGCGCCATCGTGTCAGTGCTGCTAGATTTTTCTGAATGAGTTGTGTGATCTGAGGTGAGAGAGTGTTGAGGCGTGGTTCCCAGCAGGACGGTCCAGTGAACGGGACAGGCTCTCGCCCCGGTGCGCCCCAGAAGTGATCTAACAACTTCAGCCTCCTGTGAAAGTTGTGGAGATCCCCTCTGAGCTCCGGTCGGGTGGGGGGTTTGGGTGTAGGAATGAAGGTAAGTCCTTTTTCCAGTATCTCCAGTTGGGTAGGTGTGAGGGAGAGACCGGAGCAGAGGTTGGTGATATTAGACAAAGGGGGAGATGTGTGATGACATTCCTCCCCCGTTACCAGTTTAACTGCTGTTTCCAGTACCCGAACAACATCTCTGCCGTCTGGGGTGTCCAGTGGATGTTGTCACCAGTGACCTGAAAAAGAAGGGGATTAATTTCAGATAAAAAATGATATTTGCTAGAGATGGTGGTGTTGAGGAAGTTGAGGAGTGCTTGTTTCCGGGGGTTTAAAGAGGGGGAAAAGTTAATGATGGGGATGTAAATGGTGGCGTTTGGAAAGGTGAGGTGAGCAGTTCTCCAGAGTGTTCTTAACTGTTTAACAATGGTGTTGGTTTCGTGTTCTGAAAGGCAGTTGTTCAGGCCTACTGATAAAATAACATGAAGTGGTTGTGGGTGAGGAGTGAGTTTAGTTAAAATTGCGTTTATGTGATGGAAGTTTGCACCGGGGTAACTGTCTACTTGAATGTGTGGGTGGGTGAATTTTGGGATGCGGGACAGGTTCGAGTCCCCAATCAACAGGGTCGTCTTCCGCACCTCCAGCGACCATTCCTGGATTTTGCGGAAAGTGTGGGGGTGTGAGTGTGGTTCCGGGCGTCCTGGAGAGCCAGGTGGCACCGCGGAGTTGCTGCTGGTAGAAGAAGCGGGCAAATCAGATGGTGGGGGTTAGGGTTA
The DNA here is from genome assembly GCA_028022725.1 of Lycodopsis pacificus. Lineage (NCBI taxonomy): Eukaryota > Metazoa > Chordata > Actinopteri > Perciformes > Zoarcidae > Lycodopsis > Lycodopsis pacificus. Next base: position 7,942 of record CM051697.1, on the reverse strand, counting down.
GGGTTAGGGTTGGTTAGGGTTAGGGTTAGGGGGTTAGGGTTAGGGTTAGGGTTAGGGTTAGGGTTAGGTTTAGTTAGGAGCGGGGCCCTCCTAAGAGGGCCACGAGGGGCACTGGCACAAGGGGGCTGTCCTTTAAAAAGGTTTTAATTGGGTTAGGGTTAGGGTTAGGGTTAGGGTTAGAGGGTTAGGGTTAGGGTTAGGGTTAGGGTTAGAGGGTTAGGGTTAGAGGGTTAGGGTTAGAGGGTTAGGGTTAGAGGGTTAGGGTTAGAGGGTTAGGGTTAGGGTTAGGGTTAGGGTTAGGGTTTAGGGTTAGGGTTAGGGTTAGGGGTTAGGGTTAGGGTTAGAGGTTAGGGTTAGGGTTGGGTTGGGTTAGGGTTAGGGGTTAGGGTTAGGGTTAGGGTTAGGGTTTAGGGTTAGGGTTAGGGTTTAGGGTTAGGGTTAG